>JAOUZG010022949.1:2537002-2553837 GCA_026289955.1 Argiope argentata
TGTTACTCGGCTACTAACCATAAGGTTGGGAGTTCGGGCCTAGCGCATCCGCTACACCTACAAGGCCCTTAAACATTAATCTGAGGAGGCCCCATTTCTAATACTACTTACTAATACTTACTATTCTTTTTTCTATTTTAATGTAATTTTTATATAATTGATTTTAAGTAATCTTATAGTTGATTTTAAAAGATCTTAAGGCAAATTTTGTTGTATTGAATTAGTTACATATCACTATCTACAATATTTATTTCAGTTTATTGCGTATAAAAAAATCTCCGTCTACAATTTAAAAGTAATTTAATCAAAATAATTATTATAATAAATGGCAAAACTTTTCTCAGCGCAATTCAAATAATATTTAGTATCAGACATTTTTTTAAATCATAAAACTACTCAACTTTTTTTAGAATTATAAAATAACATAATACAAAATTAATAGATATTAATTAATTACGAAGAAATCTTAGAACAATGCTCCAAAATATGGATTTTAATTTGAATAATCTAGATTGCATGACCTTTATAATTAAATTAAAGTCCATAGTTAAATGACTCTCAAAACACCACAAAACAAATCTGGAAGTTTAGGAGCTTTCTGAATCTGCGGAACTGATGCTTCTCTAATACAAATTTGTGATATTCAAATCAGCAAATAATTTGGAATTCATTTGCACTATTTCCTTGTATTGCTGCATTCATTACTTGATAACAAACGTGCTTTACTTGACCACATAATCTGATTTACTTGAAAACAGGTTTCTGGTTAACAAAATAGGGCTTAAAATATTTAGGTATCTAATATAATGAATCAATTAAAAGATGCAGCAAAAAAAAATCTGCTTTTTTTCCCCTCCTTCTTCTTCTAAGCTTTAGGAAAGAGATTTTCTGATTGTTTCAAACTCCATAATTTCAACTTTGAGTGTTAAATAAATCGCGTTTGCTTTGTTTGTTATTGCCATCTGAGAGCAAAATGTTGTTTTCGTTAAAATAAAGGTTTTTGAATAATTGTAGGTAACGCTAATTAAAGCTCAAAATCACGTAGGCATTGAACAAATCATAAATGGCAATATTCATCAACGTCTTTTAATCGCATATATGTTTACCTGCTTTTACCAGCATTGCATTATTATTATGTTTGCTTCTTTGACAGCAGATGCGTTTTTAAAAGGTTGAAGTAGAACTATCACATCGTCGCTGTTATTTCCTCTCAAGATCGGTCGAGCTCCAAAACTTTGTTTACCAGCTTTAAAAATTGAAAATTAAAGTTTAAAAAATTATCGTTATATGCATATAAACACCTATATAAATATTATAAAGGAATAGAGACAGATAGAGAAGTCTTGTGATTGTTTCAAACCGATTTAAACTGATGAATGACTTAAATTAATTAAGAAAAATAACGACTTAAAAAATAATGATGTTCACACATTTTTTCATTTTATTTATTCATTACTTATCTTCACTTTTAGTATTATTTGATTTTATGACTTGTTTATCTTGGATTTCTTTGAATATATTTTTTTTCTTTTTCATGCAAATGATAATTGATTGACGAAAGATAAAAATTATATTAGAAATTAATCTAGGAATTAGAATAAAAATTATATAAGAAAATAAGAACGATAAATAAATTATTAAGAGATAAATACATCTTTAAATAGATGCAATTCCTAGCTTAATTCTATTGTGTTCTACGATATCTTCAGTCTTCAGAAAATAATAGAGTTTAATTCTTGTTATATCGCCATGTCAAATTTAATTAAGCACGTTACAGGCAAGAGATTTTAAAATTACATTGATCTCGCATATATCAACTTCAAATTGAACTCCTTATCAGCGTCTTCAATAAACGAAACAAATTATATTATTTATGAAATTTTGAAATAATTTTGAAATAATTTATAAATTTTTATTTTAGCCTAAATTTGATAGTTAGATAAAAAATTAAGACGTGAATAACGGTTAGTAAGCTTAGTAATTAAGTATTAGGGAAATAACTATATAAAATAATTTCTGTGTATAAGAAAGATATTTTTTAATCTTATGAGATATTTTTACACATTTCTTACAATGCAGATGCACTTAATTATTTGTAATTTTTCAGCTGAAAAGAAGGGGAAAAACATCTATTATATGTTTCACTTCCCTTTCCCTTCTTCAATAATTGATTTAATTGCTGTTAATCATTTTCCCAATCCCCACCCGATTTTAAATTGCTGTTGATGCATAAGGCTACAACAAGCCATAGAGGCATTGATAAAAGATATTTAAAGGAATAATATTGTATTTACTCGATTATTTTTCTGAAATATGTAAATATTTCGTACAAATCGTATGAATTTCTTCTTTCAATTTTCTCTCATGAGATAATTTAGCTCCCAATTACTTACGTCAGGTGCATCGCGCCTGTTTAACTTTGAAATCCATTGCATATCGTATAGAAGAAAACGCATCCTATAGATGACTAAATAGCGTAGCCTAAAATAGTATGCGCTGCCTGATAGCTGATAGGATCCGTCACAAGGTGGATCAACTTTTTCGAAAAATAATCCAAAAACAATGATATTTAAAAACTTTTCATTGTGTCCCATTCATAAAAAAAATACAATTATTTGTATACACGACCTGTAAATTAAAAGGTTCTGATGTAAGTTCATTATTAGTGAAGACATGTCAATGCAAATAAAAACAATCAAATGTGAAAAAATACAATTTTTTTAAAATTTCGATTCCAAAAGCTTTTTTTAATAAGTGATAGAAAGAATATATTCAGAATTCATAGAGTATTTTTTTTTGTTTATCCATAAATAAATATCGATTAAATTTCATATATTTTAATTTTTACTTTTGTATTAATTAGAGACAAAAAATGCTATATATATTTTTAAAAAATACAGTAAACTTTATTCGAAAATCCAACATATAACAAGACAAGACACACACATACAGAGAGAGAGAGAGAGAGAGAGAGATACACACACAAACTTACATAGAAATTAAAGCGAGAATTATCTGACCATGGCTAAATTCATACAAAAACATGTTGGGAAGAATATGAGAGGTACAGTTACCAGTAATAAAGTCATATTACTCAATTTAGAAGAGAATTGCTAAGATATACATAAATAAGAAATAATTGCATTGAATATACTGTTTGTCCCATTTTTGAGCGAACTCCAAAATATATCAAATATTCATTCACCAAGTATAAGGACCTACATTTCAATGAAGCGAACTGAATATTTTTTCCATCCACCTAGTTATCTCGATTGCCTTGATCTGATTTTTCTTCACGTCTACACTTGAATTCATTTTTCTTTGTTTGATAAACCCATTATCGAACATTCTAATCTCAGTCACGCCTTTCATACTGGAAACTTCTTAGGAGGGAGATAATAATGTAAGAAAATATTTCTGCTGTGACTGAAATATTTCATGTGAAACAACAAATGATGCTAGGATTCATTTTCATTTTTATCATAGAATATACTCTATAATTGGATTAAAACTGAAATGATTAGTTTTTTTTTCCAAATTTTATTTCGAGATGTTTACCTAGGGCTGTAGAATATAGTAAATAAAAAAATTAACCGAAATATTCTTTCTCAAATTTCAAATTATCATGCGAGTATAATTTTATTAAACAATACGAAATCTGACAGGAAATAGAGAATATTTAAATCATCGTTTCGGTTATCATATGTATTGACAAATCAAAACATAAAAATTATTTTGTAAAAAGGGGTGGAATTTCGAACCATTCTGTAAAGATATTTTAATGAAACTGATAGTGGTTTTGATTCAGAAAAAAACCCCCGGAACTTTCGAGATTTGGAATACAATTTTTTGGAATATTTATGGTCCCTATTAAATATCAAACCAGAATATTGCGGTCATTGCAGTCAAATGAGAGTTCATCAATTGTGTCAATCGTTCTTGAATATAAACTCTGTTTTTTGTTCCTTATTATTCTTGTTCGTTTCTCGTTTCGTGGTTGGCGTTCTATAGTGAGCGTTCTGTAAAGAAAATTATAAGATTGTTAATTAAATATTGTTGAATAGAAATTGTTTAATTATTCAGAAAAAGAACCAGTATTCGTCGAAAATTTATAGAAAAAGTGATGCTTACAGTTCAGTTAGTAGTCTACAATCACTATCAGAAAAAAAAAAGTAATATAATTTATGAGTTTCAAAAAATCGTTCTTTATTTTTCTGACTACGCATTTTAAGGTTTTAAGAACCCCTAAGAAAAACATAATTTTTTCAAGTGATAACAAATAAATAAAGCAGAAATTCGAAAATTTTATTGAATTTTTTAACTAAAAAAAATTAAGAAAAAAAATCGATAGGTTATAAAAAAGGGTTAATAATATTTTTTGCTTTAAAATTTTTTTTTCTTCTTTAGATTGTTTATTTATATTAGTTATATGGACAAGGAAGGAAAATGTAAGAAAAGTGACTTCTTAAAACCTAATATCAAGTTGAATGTTTTGCAAATGAACTGTATGTAAGAAAGGAAGTGATTCGCAATATCTAATTCATATTCAGAACAAGTCTGAGGCACCTTTCCGATAAAGGATGGATATTTGAAAACTGGGGGACATACCTGATTTTGAGAAGTCTACCAATTGGTTAATTAGAAATTAAATGCAGGGCATATTTTAGAATTTTAAGTTACGTATAAAAATACATTTTCTAAAAATTTGTTTTTAAAAACAAACTTTTATTAGTGTGCTAAAAACCAACATAAATTAAGCTCATTTTATGAATATTTTCTTAAAATTTCTTGTGGGGTGTTGTTTCTGATCCCAGTTGGTACAACAGCACTATACCACCTCCAAGAAGCCAAAGATCTCTAAAAAGTCCAAAAACAGAAGCGGATCCCTTAAAATCTCAAAAATAATAAAATGTAAACATTTAAGAATATGATTAGGGGAATTAGACATAGGCATCACAAATCGTCTTTTTTCAGAAATTGAATGCTTGAAACAATTTTCATTATTTGATTCTTTCATATTAAGCTTTTGCCATTTTTGTTACTATTTAATCCCGTGCTTTCTCCTGTGGTGACCGTTGGTCATTTTTCACATGTCAATCGCGATGCTCCGTGTGGCGCCGTGGCTTAGTTGGTTAAAGCGCCTGTCTAGTAAACAGGAGATCACGAGTTCGAATCTCGTCGGTGCCTAGGGTGTAGCATTTTTATGTGTATCCTGTTTGTATAATTGTATTGTTATTGGTGCATTTTTAATGGCTTGCATATGCTTGGTTTCGTTATAAGTGTAATTCAATAAAGGAATAGAGTTATGTTGCTATTTATTAAAAATTATACAGAATATTCGTATAAATTTGTTTTTTACCCTTATTTCCATTTATTTTATTCATATATTTTGCGTCTTTACAGTATGTTCGGGATATAATTGAAGTCTAAAAATAGAACCTTTGCTATGAATCAGTTGCTCTGGGAATAACATATCCGTGAGACTCGACAACAAAAGCTGATTACACAAGTTTGTTGCAAAGAGAAATGATTGCAAACAGATGATTAGTAAATTCACAATCGCATGTGGTTCGGTGGTCTAGGGGTATGATTCTCGCTTAGGGTGCGAGAGGTCCCGGGTTCAAATCCCGGCCGAACCCGGTGATGTATTTTTTCTTTAACTTGGAAAATTGCATGATTAGGCAACAGCAACTTGTGTTTTTGATTCTATAGAGTAAAAAAAAGAAAGAAAAAGGATTAATTTACAATTGGAACTGTTCAATTTTTATTTGTTGTTTCCTTACTGAACCTTGCTTAGAAATACTTTAGTTGTTCCTCGTATACTTAAGAAATTAAATACACGAGAATTTCTCTTAATCTGTCTAGATAGCGGGAAAAAAAATATTTCACCTAAATCATTCATTTTATTTGTCTAGAATGTGAATGTATAATATATCTTATGTAATGTCGTCTGAAGGAATTACAGCATGTTAAATCTGCTGGCCTAGCGTCTTAATCTACCTGCCAAAATTAATTAAATGATATACATATTATGAAATGTGTGTATTAAAACATTTACACATATTTCATATTTCGGGGGGGACACAATCAGGGCCCTTTGGTAAGTCCCCGACTTAGGCCAATTAGGGCGCGGGGCAAAACCTTTTTTGGGGTCCCCTCTGCTTTATTACTTTAGTAATGAAGAACATTGATTAAAGAAGGAAACGTAAAATAAAATTTATATTCGATTTGGGCGCCTCCACTTATGTGGGTGTCCGAGGCAGCTGCTCCGTATACCCCTCCTTAGTCAGGCCCTGGTAAGGCTGCAAATACCATGCATAACATTGGTGAACGATAGTTACAAAATATTGCGGTGGAATGTAGATTATTAGAAAACAAGACAGGACAAGAAAAGACATTCACGTCCGCAGCTTAACAGAACAGAATCATCTATTCTACTCACAACCACAGTGAACTATGGGATGCGCATTCAATCGCCATCTAGTATTCAAAAGAGAAAATAAAAGTAACTGTTATAATATAAATGCATATCATGGATCTAGATTATTGATCCTATTTCGAGAATAAATATTTTGGACGCCTTTTTGCTGCCTATTAAAATAAAAAATTGACAGAAACTATAGATGCCCAAATGACATAAAACTTTATTGATTTAAGTAACCACATTAATGAATTATTGAGCTTGCTAAAGTGCTAAACCGACAGATGGTCAACTGTCTGCCAGTTTTTTATAGCTCCAAGGAGGAGGGGCCGAGAATCTTCTAGACCAATCAGGGCACATATCGGTTTCTTTGACGGATCGGTAAATTTTTTGAACTTTCTAGCACTACTCATTTTGTCACCAAATTCGTCGTCAAATAGCCAAATGATCACCAAGTTTGTCGCCAAGCCCTGACACACTAACGCAGCCCCCGCTCAGAGCGCAACAGTGCTGATCGTAAAAGTATCTTTCTTACAATGGCACTGCTCGTTCTGGGAAGCAAATTTACAGGTTTGTAACAATACATACATTATGAAATCTGTGTATTAAAACATATACATATATTTCATATTTCAAAGAAAAAAACTATCTGGGTCCTTCGGTAAGACTGCGAATACCTTGCATGACATTGGTGATCGATAGTTACAAAATATAAATTTAATGCATGAATATAGAATGTTTATTGAATCTATTTCGAGAATATATATTTTGGAGGTCTTTTTGATGGCCTTTTTAAATAAAAATTTGGGAGACACTATAGATGAAGTCACAAATGACATAAAATTTCTTTGATTGAAGTCATTGCGTTTATGAATTATAGCATTTACTAAAGTGTTAGACCGATAGACGGTTAACTAACTGTTTAACAGATTTGATTCAAAATTTATAAGTATTTAACTATTGTATTTTATCTGCCTGTCTCTTTGCTTTTTGTAATTATCGGGTTCACTCACATTCGAACAGTTAGATAAACTTCTCTCGAATGTATTTTCAAAATTTGAAAGATGTTTACAAATTTTATAGTTTGTGGATATCTTTTTCTAATGCGGTAATTTCATATATCAAATAGCTCAAAGCGCTTTTGAGCTATCGAGTTCACAAACAGACAGACAGACATAACACCAAAAATTTGCCCTTTGGTCTCTAGGATGTCTAAAATACTCCCGCTATACTTCGTATACAAAAAGAGGAGAAAACCCTAAAACAAACGGCCAGTATGTTGAAATCTCTTTGCAGAATAATAGCAAGAAGTGGCTTTAAATGAATAATAAAATAAACTTTAATATTACATTTTCGTACATTAGAAATCAGCGGATCTGTTCTGTTCTTTTCAATTCTCATATTTATTTTGTATCAATATTATTTTTTATTAGAGTCTACATTTGTAAATTCCCTAAAGTAAACATTTTGATTTAGTACCGTAAAATAGGGATCAAAACTTACAATTATCCGCTTTATTGGCTCTGCGGTTTAATATCACTCGAGTCTATTTACTGGATGAAATTTCTTTCAATGGCAGGTGAAACAAGTTTATTGACGCAACTTAACTCGAAATACTGATAGGTGGTCGAAGATAAATAAATACCTTTGAAGAAAAGGAGAAGGTCTTTGACAAAGCTTTCTAAATGAAGTATGTGATAAAAATTTAAAGCATTCGTCATCAAAAGATAAATCGGAATTTTGTAATTCATTAAATATTAAACGTTTTATCAATTTTATTAAAGCAATGAAATATGTGACAGTCTTTACTTACGAAACATTTAGAGAATATATTGTTTGTCAACGGATTCTAAAACCCTTCGTACTTTAGCACTCGGATGAGTTTAATTCAGCAAAATAGGGGTGAGAGGAAAGAGAAAAGGAGGAGATGCTTAGAATTAGCTATAAAGTGAAATCCTGAAATGGCGCACATACACCAGTGTGTCACCTCTTAATGAGATAGAACAGAAGCGGCGGCAGGAATTTGCCGACGGGGAGGCAAGACAAATCCGACAGGGGGCAAGCACAATATATTTCATTTGGCTTCAAAATAATTCAAAATAGTTAATTTTACATTTAATTAAAGAAAATCAAGTATTATTTAGATTCTTTTTTTTAATTCAGATACTGGCCCTTCCTTTCATTGTTCATTGTACATTTGTAAAAAAAATGTTCTTAAGCAATATCTCATTCACTTCTCGGATATATTGCCAAAATAAGTACAAATTATAAGTTAAATGAACGACTGTTTAATCAAATGCCGGAAATCTGCAGATTTCTTCGACACTCGTCGCATTGAGTTTATAGTCAATTGATCAAAAATTGGCAATAAATTAGCTTATCACCTTTGTCGGTTATATTGTCAAGAGTAGTACATATTATAAGCTGAATGAACGACATTTGAATCAGATGCCTGAAAATCTGCTTAAAATATACCTTCGACATTCATTATTTTTCAATTTTTAGGTCTATCAAAAATTGTCTATGAAAATACGGCATATTATTGATCTGCCACCCTATCGAATATTTTGCCAAATATAGTCGAAACAATTTAACCATTACTTGGATATTTCGATTGTTTACTATATATTAATTTCAAGGAGGTTTTTAAATAATCATATTAGATAATGCGCAGCTCTCTACAACCATCCTGAAATGGTAAATCTTTTTGCCGACGAAACTCTAAATATCTCGCTGACACGGGGCAATTGCCCCCCTAGCCCCCCCTGCTATCGCCGCCTCTGAGATAGAACCTCTAAAAAGTAGTCGACTCAGAATACTGAAACGAACAGAACTTAGGAAGTTTGTTTTATTAAGTATATACATATGAAGTTTTAAAGAGAAGTTATTGTAAGCTAGAGCAAGAACAAGAAAAGGGACTTTTCATGAATTCTGTAGTAAGTCATAACACTGACTCTCTGATCTACCCAAAGCCACATGGTTAATAAAAATTGAATGACTAGTGTGAACTAATAGTAAGAATTGGGGAAAAAAGCAATGGTTAAATAAAATGAAATTGCACGCTTCTACTGACAAATACGTATGATTAAAAGAATTAGCTTACAATATGAAGTGTTAATCAGGCAACACATAAGAGCGCAGTTCCACGGGAAACAACGAGATTCGAACTCATGATCTCCAGTTTATTACAGAGGCACTTTAACCAACTAAGCCACGACGCCTACAAAGGCAGCATTAAAATGCAAGATGTTAATTGCAGCGACTGCTAGTGTAGATGATGCATGATAATATGTATTTTCAGAGTAGTGTAGTTTAATTAGATCATGTTATTTTAATTAGATAAAACTATAATATCCTTTTTGATATTAAAATATGAACTATCGTTTCATTCAACGATAGTTATTCCCAAAATGTTCATTGAAAGTTTACATATACAATAGAATTATGTAAATTCAAATGATAAAAGTCGAAACAAAAATGAAGGAGGAGAGAGAAAGAAAATTATAAGGGAAAAATTATATAAACGTTGTAAAAAACATATTTATTCCATATTTTTTGTGAATATTAATGACAATAACTACTTTTAGTAAGCCTGAAAAAAGTATAACTTAAAACTAAGACTGAAATTTTTTTAATCAAAAATCTAATTATATAATCCATGGTTGTTCTCCGTGTGGTTAAGCATGAAAAACGAAACTCCCATTTAGATCAGTAGGGAATTGAACTCAAGACCCCTTATATCGTATCTCTCGTTCAATGAGCTTTCCCATCTTTCGTTATTTATCTTAAATAAACTGTGTCCGAGAAAGAAAATAATGAGAAAACGATATCGCCAGTGAAGAAGTAACACACAGTTTCCCCACCTTATCAAAAAAAGCGAGAAAAAGGAAGCATTCTTGGGTTCGGCCGGGATTTGAACCCGGGACCTCTCGCACCCTAAGCGAGAATCATACCCCTAGACCACCGAACCACGTGAGCGATCGATACTTAACTACTGAAACTGTTTACAAAGATGAAACGACAACTAAAAATAGGTCGATAGAGTCGTGTCATTCCTCGCAGTCAATTATTATTCGCCTTTTTGGAAAGCGAAAGAAAGCATAAACCATTTGCGGCGAATTGTTATGGAACTAAAACATGTTTTAAAAAAAGTAAACTTATATTTTTAGTTACCATCATTATTAATAATAAAATATCAAATATAGTAAAATGAAAAATTGAAATTATATCTCTAGAATCAGCCAAAATTGTTCGAAGAAAATGTATATAAACTCTGTCCATAAAATTTATGCATTCATTTATTCAGGATAAAAATGGACGTAGATAAAACTTTTATCATTAAAATGAAAGAATAAAAGATATTAAATATAGTAAAAGTGCAAAGTTGGATTTTTTGATTCTTAATAATCAGATTCAGAACGCTTTTTTGAGAAAAAATTTAACGTTTCGATAATTTCAGTGTTTACATTTTGATAAATTGTCACTTGCAGCGAAAAAGTTTTAATTTTTGAGAGCCTTTTTGAAAGCTGACCAATAAAACAATCGATTCTTGATAAGTTAAATCATTGTTCGGTAAATCTTAACAGCCTGTCATAACCATGCTATCTTTTTTATTACTTGGTAAATTAACTGAATTAATTTATTCATTAAATTAATTTTGATAATGCAAATGAAAAATATTTATTGAAAATTTGTTACTCTTGACACCTTTAAATATCTGCTGCAGGTATTAAAGGTAATGTCTTAATACCTTTAAATATCTGCTCTTAAAAAACGGAATTTAGCTAAAATTCAATAAAAGGGATACAAAAGCATACTAAGAATGTACTAATGTTTATAGAATGACATATTATCTATAAATTGGGAACTTTTTGATGTCACATGCATGATGGAAAAACACACACATTCAATATGGATTTAGTGCTATCAAATTTAGCACGTAATTATTTCTTGACTTATTAGCATACAATAAGAAAAGACTTTTTAAAATTGTAATTAAATTTTTTATAAAAACCTTTTAAAACTTTTACATTTTGCTATAATAACTTCGTTGTATATTATTTCACAAAGTCTAATTTTACAACGCTTTGAAATTCAAAATAAATAAATAAATAAGCTTTTCCTTGATATCTATTTTATTTCTGTACGCTTTTATCTAATTTTGATATGTTTTTAAGCTCATTTTTTAACAGTATCTTAAATCATTTTAGTTTGTGGAATTATACTCATTTGTTTTGCTTCAGTAATAAATACACTTGTCGTGAGTATGCTATCTTTGCTATAAAATTATTAATAAATTAAAAATAAAATAAAGCTAGGACAATAAAGTCTAAACATAAGCATTGCCATGTCACGCGTTTTCTGACTCTTCAATGCTCTGCATCCAAAAAGGAGATATAAATACAGAACAAATCTTTTAATCTTTAACTTCAAATCCCAACTTGAAAACCAGCATGAGTGGCATTCTCGAATTTTTCCCCATATTCTCCCCTAAATGTTTTCATCTCCTTACTTGTCCTACGGGGGGGGACAACTCGTAATCGAGGAAGAGAAGCTGCCGGTATGGTTGTTGGTTCTCAACACCCTTGTAGATACACTAAAAGGAGGGGGAGGGGTCTAACTCCTCCCATCGAGAAGAGGATATACTTCCTTAAGCCGTGTTCCAACGACCAGTGATTCTTCAGGCGAGACACTTGTTCCCCCCCTTGACCCTCTCTTGCTGTTTCCTTGGGCTCTTTGATGTCTGTCTGGTCTACTGACAAATTGCCGATAAACTGTATGAACATTAAAACACCCCAGAAATCGCAAGAGAGGGCTAAGGGGGTAACATGCCTCGTTTACTACTGGCAAACAGGTGGTAGGAACGCCGCTTTAGAAAAGTGTTGTACCGTGGCCGGTGATGGTCCTTAGGACTTAACCACAGTTCCCGCCAATGTTGCTGTTGCGGCGGTCCGATCATTCCAATTTTTCCGTATGTCTTCCGAAAGGTGGGAGTGGTCAATTGTGATTTATCCCTTTGCCTTCACATTAAACTGAAAACCTTGGGAAAGACAGCGAATTCTTTACATAGAAATGTTGGTTTTTGGTTTGAATCTAACATTTTTACAGATTCTATTGTGAGAATTCTTATTTTGGGCATTTCCCCCCCCCCCAGATTATTGGCACCAAAATTTGACACAGATCTACGGGGGTAATCTCAGGATAGCTTATCGAATTTCATTGGATCAAACCATTACATCTGCATGCATGCGAAATTGCAGACCTACAGAGGACAATTATTCGACAGATTTGGTTCAAAATTCGATTTGATCTATCTTTTAGATGCTTAAATTTTAGACAAAATCTTATCTGCCAAGCTCTTTGCGTTTTGTAAATGCCAAATTCACAAGTAACGATACAGACAGACTTCCTGTGAATGGGTTTCTTTTGAAATTTTAGAATAATTTAGAAATCCGGTCGTAAACTCTTATACCACATTTCAAATGTCTTGCTCAAAGTGCTTCCGATTTAGGCCAGGTTTACATGCAGCCAAAGACGACAAATAAGACGACAAATAGCCAGCGCATGTGTAGAAAAAGCTGAAAAATGCTGTTCGGCCGATGGCAAGTAATTGTCCAAACTGGACAACTACAGGCAGCAGTATTGTATTTTTTCTTACTGCACGTGAATTTGTATAATTTGGCGATTTTTTTTAGCATGAAAAAATTTATCACTTATTATAAATTAATTCAGACATTTTTTGCTATGTCTGATGCCAGGTTGTGTTCTCATTCATTTTGTTTGCTATTTTTTTCTATAGTTTTCCAAATTTGGCCATTTTGATTTTTCTGTTTTTTATTTTGCGATGTTCGTTTGTGTAAATATTCATCATTTTAATACGATTCACAATAAAAACGAAAAATTCAGGGAAGCCAAAACAGCAATTGATAGCCAAACACGGAAGATCAGAATCTATTCTAAAAAATTAAGGCAGGCATAAATCAACCCTTTTATGCACATGCTTTGCCTTTTGTCCATCTTATAACTGGCCGAGTATAAACACGGCATTATCGTGTTCACAGACAACAAGTATAATGCGAAAAATGCATTTTTCAGGCTCAGGGAGGGGTGAAATGTGCAGATTCGCTAAAATCTCGCGTTCGAATTTTTTGACGATTACAATAGTAATACTTCGTTTACGAGAAAATAAAAGTCTATCAAAGTCAAGGCTTCTCAGGTTAGCGGAAAAAATATGCATACACATTCGCTGTACTTGAGCTATAAAATTTTCAGTTTCTAATAATGACAAAATTTTTACTCAGTATGCCAAAAAAGACGCATTTAAAATAAATAAAAAAAAATAGTATATTCTTATTATTATGGAGAAATATACTACTATGGTCTTTAAAAATTTTATTGCTTTGAAATCAGTATTATTAAATTTGTAATGGTGACCGCTATATATTTCATTATACGTCTTTACATAATTTCCATTATACATCTTTTCACCTTCACCTTGTTTGAAAATAAATTTAAAACTTAATTTCACTTTCCTGTTTGATTTTAGCTCATCTACGGCTCTTACACTCACAATATCAAGACAGCATTTAAAAAATACATGTTTTAATTTCTTCTTTCGCTTTAAAAATAATTCCAGATCTTTCCCCGTCACCCTGCGAATACAATTGGCTGTTTTTATTGATCCAATTGATTGCTATTAAAAGACAATGCGGAATTTAAAACGTCAATTAGCCCACCATTATTCCTACATTAAACCCGATCCCCCCCCCCCCCATGTCATTCCATTAGTAATCTGCAACTCCGAAATGCTCCTTCCCATTTGCAGGGCTAAATCCTCCAACCGGATTTCAATATCATTTGCATTTGGATTGTCGGAGGACTGGAATGCGAACCAACAAATGGTTGGCTTCTTTTCCTCGAGACGGGCCCCTCCCGCTATAAGGACCATTGGACAGAGACATATTGTGCTCAGATTTCCAATTGGACAAAGGAATGCGGCAAGCCCCGCCCCTTTCTCCAACCTCTCGGAATCTTTGCTCCGGGGATGCGGATCTGTGCTTTGGAGGAGAGAGAGATGCAGGAGACGCGGGATGAGGCTTGCGGCGACTTCAAATGGACATCGGAGCACGTGGAGTCCAGCGAAGGTGAGTTCGAAATTTGAGAGAAGATTTTCACTTTCGGAACTGTTTTTGTCATGAAGGGATTCCAAAATAATTTTTTCGGATAATCGAAAATTCAATTAAAGGATACTAAAGTTTAAATCAGGATACATTTCCTCTCTACAAGATATTTTTAAATTTTTTATTTAAAATAATGCAAATAGGATTGCAAGTATTACCTCATTTTAATATTTTATTAAACTTTTTTTATTAATTAACAAACTTCTTACATGCATTTTTGCAGAGATTGTTAATAAGTCTTGAAAAAAAGTTCATTTACTTTATTAAGTAATTAGACTCATTACCTGTTACATGATTAGATCACTGTTGGATTATTAAATCATTACCATTATAACCTCGATAAATGTTTCATTTTCTATAAAAAATGTTTTTCTCTCTTCAATAATTAAAAATTTTCTGCGGCATATACAGAAACTTTTTCTTTTCCTAACTCCCTCCCCCTCGCATGAAAGTTTCTTGACTTTTTTTTTTATCAAAGCGCATAAGATTGAAATTGTGCTTTTTTTTTTCTTTCTAAACACATTTTTCAGTTATATAATATCATCTCCCGAAAACGATATCACTCAACACTTTACATAATGAAATTATTCTCTGTTCCCATCATGGAAACTTCCTTTAAAAAAAAATTCTTAAAAAATTGATTAACATAGTTCGGTTTTACGGTTCCATTTCGATTGATAGAGATTTTGATAATGATCGGTCTATTATAGTATACATTTACACATTTCCAGAATTTCTTTTTTGGAACTGTTTCCTAGAAAAAATTTTGCATGAAAATACAAGAAAACATTTAAATTTAGCAAATGCATTTGATAAAGATTTAATTTATTCAAAGAATTGAATTAAATTCATTCAAGAAAAAGAGTATTTAGTTTATTCATAGTTGGAAACAGATTTTAAATCTTAATCTTATAAATTATAAGAATATTATCAGTTGATTATCGGAAATTTCATGTAGAAAATGAGATGAAATTTAACTGAAGGTTTGAAGCTAATATCATAGAATATCCATTTATATTCATCTTTATTTTTTATTTTTTGAAAATTTACCATCATCTTAAAATTAGATGAAAAACAAAATAAAGATTTAATGGTAATTATAAGAAAATGCAAAGAAAAATATTTTAGAAAATCTCAATAAAATCTATTAAGTCAATATTTTTGGTTTCTTTCAAATTTTTTGCTCAACTTAATTTAAAAGTTCCGAAAAAAAAAATTTTTTTTTTTTGTGGCTTAACAATTTTCCGAGGGACTCAACGATTCTACGATTTAATGATTGATGAGGATTTTTAAAATTGCTTTTCATTAGAATATATATATTTTTTTATTTAGACTATTTTTATTTGATTTAATAAATTTAGTTTCTTGATTTAAAAATGTCATTCTCCGTTATTTTTTATTCATTAATCTAAAAGGAAGCATTAAAAGTAAACGTTAACGTTAAAATTTCATTAATAATAAATTTAAGACAAAATTGTATTAATTCATTTAATTAAGTAATGCTGTACTTTAACCAGAAATATAGTTTTCCGAAATTTAGCTCATTCAGAAAATATTGTTACAAAAGTATTGTCAACTTTGCAAAAACTTATCGATTTCTATATTTAGAATTTATGATTAATTGCTTGCAATTATTATGAAAACCAATTCAAATAACTTCGTACAAGTAAATAGAACCTAAATGAAATGGGGTTTTTTGCTTGGAATAATAAATTTCAAACAAAATAAGTAGAATGTCAGAGATCTGGAAATTTTGATAAAAATCAGAGTCTTTGCTCTTATCTAACGCTCAAAAGTAATTAAAACTGAAACTTTAATTCGTTGTTTTCAAATTGTACATGAGACTACGGTGTCCTGGTGGTAAGGTATCTGCTCGTGAACCGTAAGTTTGTTGGTTCAAGACCCAATTCCATTGAAGAACGCCCGTGTAAGCGGGGCTGTTAGAAGTTAAATCAATAGGTCAAACGTCCTCCCGTTGGCGTGATGTGGAAATTTGGAGAGAGGATGCTAAATCAGGTGTCGTCGTCTTTGGGCGCTGTTCCATCCCGATATAGCCCTAGTGTTGTTTTAAAATGGTACATTAATATAACTAAACTCTATGTGTGCATAAATATATTCAAGTATTTCGCTTTTGCTGATCGAAGGATTTTATTGAACTGAATCTCTTTTTGTTTATAAATGGTTAATTGTGCATTTGTTCATTATATATATATATATATATATATATATATATA
>JAOUZG010022949.1:2553937-2597835 GCA_026289955.1 Argiope argentata
ACACTTACTTTTCTGCCACAAGATGAATACATTGATCCTTGGAGAAGTGAAGTTATTCACTTATCTGACGATTTCTTTTACACGTCTCTTGATAATTTACATATGTGAAGACCGGGAGTGACCGTGATGAAGTTAGGAAGCGATGATCATTTAAAAACAGTTCACAAAGGAAACGATCGACAAATATTTGGGACTGCAGAATTGAGCTATTCCCAGACAACAATCATGTTTTGTAAAAACAAATGTTACAAATTTTAATAAATTTGATGTAAATTTAGCGAACAAAATTAAATTGATTAACACAAAAATTGGATTTTAATTATAGTGAATTTTAATTATTCCTTTAGTGTGTTTCTATAAATATGATATGAAGTTGGTCCTTCTCGATGTAAGGCATGACTTCATGTTGACACAGACATTTTGTCTCGTCAGTTTGTATTTAATGGAATTCCTGTTGGACCGTTGCTATCAAATTTTGAATAATTCCATTCGCAAAAAGTCTTTCTATCACGCTATTCGAATACAAGTGAACTTGATAACTACAAAAATGAAATGAGTTAAATAGATAAATTAGGTACACAGGTTTAGCAGGAAAAATAGAAATATCTACTAAATTTTGAGTTAAAACCATCAAATAATTGATTGTCTGTCGATCTATACTTTCACTTGCGTGTAAACGCAATGACTCATATACGTAAATGATGTAAATCGACATGTCATCTTTTGTCACTAATGTCACATTTTGATAGCAATCATTCCATAAAAGTCCTATATTCAAGACAAATTTCTATATTTCGCAATCATCGTTCTCCAACGTTAGACGAGGAATTCGTAGCCTTACTCAACATCCATAATTTTATACAATGGGAGGGAGATAAGACTTTTATCGGAAAATATGTGGGAAACTTTAAGGAAAACACACCCTTTCCTTTCTTTTTTTTAATTCTGCGTACTTGAAGTATGTCACTATATGTCCATATACATTTCTAGCAATTACAGGAAATCTTTTAGCTACAAGAATGTCAAATTCAATATTCGGGATCTATTCGTTTATTCTTAAGAGTGCCGGCTTCCTGGCATAGGGGGTAGCGCGTCTCACCATGATCTGGGCGTCCCGGGTTCGAGCATGGCTGTTCTTCTGTTTACTATCTGTAAGCTGTGTGAAAGCGCCTTCCCCCTTTTAAAAGCAAGCGAATGTGACGAGTGAGTAGCAAAAAGTCGTACTCTTGGCTCTAGTTGGCTACTACAATGTAAGAGACGCTGATTAGGCTTTAATCGCTGACTACTTCAGTCCATCCATCCACCACCATAAAAAACAACAATAACAAATTTATACAAAAGAAGAGGTTGTATGAAAATTTCAGTGTATCAACTTTTATTTTAAAATAAATCCTCATTTTTACCATAAATTATTGACTCTTTTATTTTCATATATTTCATTTCTTTTATAAGTGGCCTTAGAAAAGATCGCCAAGAGTCAAACCGGGCTTCTGATAAGAAATTAATTTGTGGGCCTCACGTAAACGCTTCTCCATGTTCACCTTTTCTTATGCTTGCGATATTTTCAATAAATTTGATGACAGCTATAAGCAATTGTAATCGGAAAATATGTGACTATGAGTATCCGATTCATCTATTAATAATACAATATTTTTGCGAGTTCCTAAAGTTTCATAAAATCAAACAACTTTCGCATAAACGCAGAGTTAATTTGAAAAAATGCGAGTCTTTGCTCTAACAGTTAATTTCTGTCTTTTCAACTGCTTTTAAATGCTTTTGAAATTTTTTCAATATTTTTTTTGATCTGAGCTTAAGGATTGAAATGATTTCCTTCGAGTTATCTACTTAAATTGCCACTATATATAAAAAATGCACAACTTTTGCAGTCTTAAGCTTTAAAAGCTTCATAACAAAGACAGGTACTGTTCCATTAGCCGGGCACCAGCGAAAAATCGCCAAATAATGAAAAATTCCGCCAAATTTCTTAAGCGACTTTTTTTTGTTAGCACCCGGCTAACGGTACTGTACCCAAGGTATAAATGATGCCTGGGTCGTGCTGTAATGTTTTTAGCTTCCTTATTATAATTGAATATTAAAAAAAATAAAGGCACTGATTCTAATTTTCACGTCATCTTTAGGAGGGGGAATGAGCACTTACATCCCCTCTGCCTATCTCTGAAGGAAATGAAACTGAAATAAGCAATTCGTTTCCGATCCAGAAAAAGTCCTCTTAACCTTTAGGTGTAATGCATTCCTTTCCTCTGTAGTAGAATCCAAATGCAATTCGATATTGCTACTAAAATTATTATTTGAAGAGAAATAAATACGAAAAAATTGTAAAGTTTCTCCTTAACACATTAAGGACCGCTCACGAGTTTTCTCGTGTTTCACGTCTTAATGCGGTCCTTTATGTGCTTAGTATAATCCTTACAGAATCTTTTCTTTCATAAATATGATTATTATTTGTTTAGTAAAAATAATAAGCCCCTGGCAAAAGGTAGCAAAAAGAATTTCCAAAGATTAAGGTTGCACAAACATTTTGATGGATTTCATGTTTTTAGTCTGAAAAACCTACGATATTTTAATTTTTTTTTATCCACGTTTTAACTCAATGTGGAAATTACTTCTTTTTAAAATATCTTGAAATTGGTGTTAATTTCAAAGAAATTATTGCTTTACATTTTCATTATTCATGATTTTTAATTAATAAATTAAATGAACTGCTATTTTATCTAAAAGGTTATCAAAAATAAAATACCAAATAATTACTTCATAATATATATTATTTAATGATTGACTTTTTATTATTTCGCGATTTCAAAATCTGTGAAATGATTACACTTTATGTGCATCTAACCTATCATCTTCCTTTATCTATCCTTTACCTCTAGTGGGATCCCCCAAGGGGGACACCTCGTAATGAGGAAGAAATGCTTCCGGTATGGTGGTTAGATCTCGCCACTCTTGGTGGGTACACTAATAGGTGAGGTTTGGATTCTTCCTATTAATGACGAGACGTATTTCCTACGGACAGGGTTGTACCGTGTCTGTTGATGGCCACTAAGACTGAACCACAGTTTCCGCCAGTGTTGCTGTTGCGGCAGTCCAGCCATTCAGTTTTATAGTTAATCCGTGTAACTTATTGGCGGGTCGGAGAGTCTGTCTATGATGTCTAACTAGGCACAAGTCTAGAGTCACTTAATTGAGGGGTGCCTGGGCAATTCGTTAAAAAAATATTGTTCTCCTAACCACTAAGTTAATTTCAAACTTTACAAATTCCTTGAGTTCTAAAATAGCATGACTATTATATACATTAAAACCGAATTATTTAAATCGCTATTAAATATATTAAAAGGATAATTATTCAATAAATTTTTTTACTAGAATCTTAATTATTCTTTAAAATTGTTATATTTAAGTCTAATTAAACAAATCTGAATAAAATGATTTAATCTGTTTGATTCATTATTTCATTGTCTGGCATAGTAATTAAATGATTTATACGTAAATTAAATCCCCACATGGTGTTTATCTAAAACCCTTTCATGATCAACAAGTTTCTAATTCTGAAGAATGAAGTTAGGCACAGATAAATTTGATGAACTCCCATTTCAAAACAACACAGTGATTGAAAAAGACTTAAATAATTTATATTAGAATTGTGGTCCAGTGATAAGGATTATATCTAAGGTGGAACTCTCTTTTTGTAATGTGCCCCGTTAGTTGTTTTCCTTATTTTGATATAAACGAAACCCTGATAATTCTAATTTAAAGTTAATTTAGTACGTTATACATAAATTTTTCTGCTCTATCATCTTTTATCATTTGTCAGGAAGTCTTATCATTCCCGATTTCTAAAATTGTTAGAACTTATTTGTAAAATATTACCTAAATTGAGCTTTTATTGACTTCTGGGACGATTGAAATAGACGATATTGATGACTAACCGATCAGTTCGCATGCTTATACAAATATCACCAATTAAAGTCAGTTCAAAATATTTTTTAGGTGACAGTTTAATACACACTTCATTATCATACAAATGGATGATGTAACCCTCAGCGTCATTTTTTACCTAACTAGATTCACAAAAGCAAAATAATGATTCATCTTGAGTCAGATTTGGAATTCTCCAATTTCGAAAGAAATAAACATCATATTTCTAAAGAGTAAGATGGCATACAAAAATGGTTTTTTCCCTCAACACTTAAGCCTAATACAACAAAATATAAATCATTAAATAATTTTAAATAATGAATGAAATAATTCGAATCATACTTTTAAAGTGAAAACTAACACTTATTAAATGTCTCTTAGAGTCGAATTTCAGAACCATCTTTGCAACGGTCTAATAGAGCAGTAGTCCAAAGCCCCAGTTAAGTTCAACGGAACTAAGAAATTATTCCACTGATTCTATTTTTATTTTGAAATAAAAGGTTATTTGCTTAAATTTTAAACATGTAAAAAAATGTTACATTTTATATTCTTTACATTACATGAGATACATAATGTTTTATATGTTTTATTATATTAATTCAACTACTAAACGTATTATTGCAATTTTTTACTAAATAAACATATAATTAAAAAATACTTTTTTAAAATAAAGAAACTTCTAATTATATCTAAAGGGAGCAAGGTAGAAAAATGAGCTGATAAAATCCCCCTTTTTTTAATGAGCATCAATTTGCAAAATTGTTAGGTGTTAATCAGAAAAAGAATACCATTTTCTTAACAGCACTCTCCGTTTATTTTATTTAATTAATATTTGCGTTGAAAATTTTAGTTTTAAATAAAAATAGCATTTAAATTTCTAGTTGTGATTCTGGTGGATAGCAAAATTACTCTTATCCAGGGTGCTCACATTTGTAAAGATGGATCTATAGAACCGAAATAATTTTACAAAGTCAACACAATTATCTATTTTCATATATCACATACGCATCAGTTTTCCCACAAAAACTGTGAAGACTATAGGAAGTATAATTTAGTGGCATAATGTTCAAAAATATAAATGCGTTTCAATTCATATTTCAAAATGCAATACATGAGTTATTAATGAAGTTTTAAATATCAAAATTTGATTCATACCGTCTCCTTTCCAAAAACGAATATCATTAATTATAGATAAAATATTTTTTTAAAATTTCATTGTCGGTGTCTTGGCACAGAGGTAACGCGTCTTCCTCCTGTTCTGGGAGTCTCGGGCTCGAGTCCCGGTTTGGGCATGGTTGTTCTTCTGTGTGCTATCGGTGAGATGTGTGACTGTGCCCCCCCCCCCTGTAAAAAGGGACCGTGAAAGCAAATGTGGCGAGTTCGTAGCTAAATCGCACTCTTGGTCCTAGTAGGCGCTACTTCAAAAACAAGAGACGCTCCTTTTGGCTTAAAATCACTGACAGTTGTCAGTGCGCTTGTGCATATCAAGTGCCATTAGTAACAACAAAAATTACATTCATTTTCATTACATTTAATAAAATATTTCACATACTCCTTCAATCGCGTAAGGAAACAACGAAAGATTTGTTACATGAAATATAATTCACTGACGGATTTTGACATATTCTATTTCAGGCAGTGTATAACATGAAGCCTCACTTTAAGAAATTTTCCTATTAAGTTTTGCATTTCCATGCGTTTTAAATTTAATAAGTTAATGATCAATTTTAATTTAATTTTTATTTTTAAGTTTGTGAAAAATATATTTCATTTTTTAATATAAGGAGTACCTAAAATAATAAATTTAAGTACTACTAATTTAAAACATAAAAATTAATTCGTATTGTACAAATAAAAAAAATTATGATTATGATAGATTACAGTGGAATAATAAAATTAAAATAAATGTAACAGAAATTAAATTGTTATTTTGAAAGACACGTCCAAAGGAAAATAAAGTAAGCAGTTAAATAAATAAATTAATTGTTTAATATATTATAATATTAATTATAATTTATTTTACTGAATAATAATAGTAATAATTCGGTGTAATGCATAGTTCTCTTAATATATTACATCTCAAATAATTTATTATTTTACAATTTTTTTCATTTGAAGATTAAGATTTTAAAAAAAAACCTTCTTAAAAAATACAAAAAAAATATTTATGAACCAGAACTAATTGCTTATGAGTCAACAGTGTGAATTTCCGGATGCCAACAAAATAATAGTAGAACGCGCATAATTACCAGATCTATTGTTAATTATTTAATTGATAAGATATTTTGATAATCATCATAATTTTATTATTATAGATTACAGATTTATTTTTAAGTTTGCGAAAAATATATTTCATTTTTTTAATGTTCATATAATCATATAAGGAGTACCTAACGGAAGGACATGTTTAAACATGTTTAAACATACGTTGTTAAACACGTCAAGTTTTGAAATATCAGTTCATTGTTTATCCTTATAAAAAAAAAGAATAAAGTCAAATGAGTGAAGTATTATCGGTAAAAAAAATTTAATGTAACGTACTTATTCCAGTTTTCCCCGAAAATACGAATGAAAAGTTGGAAACTTACCAAATGTCTTTGAGCTCTTGTATCGGCAAGCAGTTTCCTTCAGATCCCATGTGGTCTAGTGGTTAGGATTCCTGGCTTTCACCCAGGCGGCCCGGGTTCGATTCCCGGCATGGGAAGAATTTTTTTTCTCCATTTCTTTCTTTGAGATCCTAATTTTGCTATATTTAATTAGTTTGCCCTAATCACAATTTTCAACAATTTTTTTTAAAAAAAACATGTTAAAGATTCAGTTTCTTAAACAAGTTTTATAATTATAAAACTGGAATTTCGCAAACCGATTCTTTGAAAAATTGCACAGTTGCGTGTTACTGTTGACAATACGTTGTTTAAACATTTTGTATTAATCATAATGGATTAGTAAAATGATTGGTTTAATAGAAAAAAGAAATTTTGATATCATACAAGTGATGCGTAGTTGAAAATATTGTAGTTGAAGAAAAATAAAAAAAATTCAATTCAAGATTTTTAATACATTTGAGGCATTATAAAGATTAAAAAGAGGACAATAGTTGAAAGAGAATAATTTACTTTTTAGCAAATAAATTAATTAATGTTTTCATAAAAGTGCTTTTTTTTTGTTTTTCTGAGAAATTTGTGTAAATATTTATAAATAGATGCAAAGAATTTTTAAATATTATTTACAAATTTAATTTTTATCGTAAAAATCCAAACCAAGGTTAATTCGCTAAAAAAGAGTGACTTAATATGTTTAAATTTCTTTGTTGTAAAAGAGTTTTAATCTCCAAAGCAAGAGTTAGAAATTAAATAAGTTTATTGTTCAACTATTTTATTATTTAAAATTTACTGGAAAGAGGTAAAAACTCATAGTGAAGCGAATATAAATCTTACCCAGTGTAATATAAATCTTACAGGCGCACTTGAATATAAGCAGATTTGAAAGGAGGGGAGGGTAGGCTAAAGCAAATTTAATTCAACAAAATAAAATAAAATAAATTGCATTTTGCTATTTATTTCATAGCAGAAATTATTATAATGAAGATCAAAAAGGGCATCAAAATAGTAAATAATTAAATTATTTTTGTATAAAATTAATATTTTACAATTACAAAAATAATTGCTTGTAAAACAGAGAACAGAAATAATTGATTAATGAAGGTATAAAATATAATCTGATACGTGAATATTTGAATTTACATTTTATTTTCTTACATACTTTCTCGCGGATTGCTTTGTTGACATCATCCAATTTCCTTGTCTAATTCGGATTTCACAGATAAATTGCCTAAGGATTGTTATCCTTCTTGACAAATACTGAATTTAAATCGATGAAGTTTTTTATATTTTCACTAGCAGTACCTGCACGGCGTTGCCCGTGGCATAGCATCCAAGAAGAAAAATTAGCATTAAACTTCAATCTAGCCTCCCCAAGATATGACATGGGGATGTTAAGCAACATCAAACAAACATAATATGTTTAGAAATCATCAAAAATAGCTAGAAAACAATTTTCTATGGCACACATTCAGAAACATTCAGACTGTTAAAGAGGTAACAATATGATATGTCCATAAACAAAACAGAGGCGGATCGTTTCGATTGGAATTCTTTCTTTTCGGCATAATGAGATTTGAATCGCTGTTTAAAATCAGGCTTAAACAAAGAAATGCAACGCATATGCATACCACAGTTCTTGCTACTTGCACATGTGCAGTTTGAGTTTGCGCACATGCGCGAATAAATTAAAATCGCAGCTATAAAACTTTCCTTTTTATTTTAATATGATTTTAATATAAAAAACTTTCCCCAATAAATGTTCTACAAAATGGTTTAAATGCCACCAATATCCGTCAACTATTTCTCGAGTTTTTATGGTTTCAACTTACAGGCGCTCTCAGGAGACCATTTTACACTATGTATAGATTCTCAATTTTCATACAGGTTTTTTGGCAGATGCGAAGGTAATTGCTAAGCTGTTGTTGTTGTTTCTAATGGCACTTGCCTATGGACAAGCTCGCTGCTGGACCCAGCAGCAGATTTAAGCCGAGTGAAGCGTCTCTTGTTTCAAGTAGCGCCAACTAGGGCCAAGAGTACGACTTTTGCTACACACTCATCTCATTCGCTTGCACAACCCCTTTTTACAGGGGGGCACATTCACACATCTCACAGATAGTACACAGAATAACAACCATGCCCGAACCAGGACTCGAACCCGGGACCTCCTGAACACGAGGCAGACGCGCTACCCCTGTGCCAGCAAGCCGGCAATTGCTAAGCTAAACGAATATAGTTTTAAAAGTTATAGGTTAATTTTCGGAGGTCAAAAAAAGGAAGTCTTGTGCTTTCACACTGTTCGTATTCCTTTTAAGTCCTCCCTAATCATAGCTCAGTATTATTATACATTGTTCCTAATCTTTGAAGACTTCATATTTTTGTAGTAAGGATTTAATTTTTTAAAAAGGCTTAACCAACTTTAGTGACCACTTAGTTCTGGATTAATAGATGTTACAAATTTCAATTCAATATGTTATACTCTTTGGTTTTAATGGTTTTCTCAGTAAAATATTTTTAAATTTCAAATTTTGATAGACTTATATCTCATATTCTTGAAGCCTTATACTTTTATGATCATTGTATTAAGCAATTCCTTGATTTTATATCTATATCTTTCTACATCAGATTATATCACATTAAAGGCAAACATCGTTTAAAAATGGACGCACTTTCAAAAATTCTTCGCTGTATCTTAATTCTGAAATTGATTGAAAGTAAAACAAAATTTCAATTTTTACAAATAAAAATAAACCTCATACTGAAATGTGTTAGGCATGAAAATTTAAGCCGGATTTCAATGTCTTTATAAAAAAACATCCAAAATCCGAAATTAAATATTAATATAAAAAGGAAAATGATATGTATTTATTTCCCTTCAATAATAAAAAATGCTGTTGTAAATTATGCTTTTAATTATTTTTAAAAAAGATGATAAAGAATGAGGAGAGGAAGATTATATAGTAATTAAATTAGTGTAATTAAGAAAATAATTTTTTAAATTTTAAGATGGCATAAAAAATATTTTTGTATTGTAACGTTTCCAGAAAATATTGTGAAAAACTTCAAAATTTCGACTAATTTTTAATTAATAAAAGTTTTTAAAGCGAGTATTTGGACCTTTCCTTCAGAAAAGATATGTATTCCGTTTGATTGCTGTTTGTCAACCTGCAGAGCACTAACACATGCACACACACATATTTATTATTAGTAGCCCTTGTAGCACATAAATATTGTACAATATTGATCATATTCACAATATTGTTTAATATTCTGGATTATTGTTTAATATCATGCAATATCGTACAATATCGTACAATATTATGCTACAGGATGAGCTACCTGGGAGTAGTAGCGCGAATAAAATGAATATCTGTTAGATATCAATGCAACAATGTTAAGATTTTATTATCTCCGAAAAATGAAACCATTCACTTTTTCTGTAATCACTTTTCTCCATTTTTATTTACCTGCATTCGATTTACTTTGATCTTTTGATCAGACAGGTCCAAGAGATAATGTACTGGAAATGTCAGAGCACTTTATTTTTTTTTTAAAAAATTACTATAAATGCAGATTTCTTACTTTTCCTGCTCACGAATCCAATCCCCCCTCCCCCAAACACACACACAGGGGAACAACCCCATTTTTGTCATCAATATTTGAAAGAGGAAGCAGAAATGTGAAATAAACAGCAACAACAACAAAAAAAAAACGAACTATTAATTCAAACTAAATGGAAGAAAAATTAATTTTGAATAGTTTTTAAATAATTGAATAAATTTTTAATCCTTTCAGAAGCATTGGTTTCTTTTCTAAAACCCTCGTCTAAACAGCCATTTTTTTCTTAGTCAAGCGGTAGGATTTTGATGATTGATATAAAAAAATAATAATAATATTAATTGTTTTCACCTTCCAACAATTACGACAGATGGCAGCAGTATTTTTTTAATGTCCTTAGATATCTATTTGTATTGTTTCTACCAAGGAAGACAAACAATTCGTGTCCCTGTATTTTATAACTTCAAATAAAAGTGCTCTGTGAAGTTCCGTTTGTCCTAATATTGCTCATTTCTGTTCCATTGAAAACAACAACCTTCGGGGGAATTTTTCGCATCTAGCTTTTTGTTTCCTTCTTTTCCTCGATATTTTGAGATAGAGGGTCTCAAAATCTGCACTAAAACACACAAAAGCACACAAAAACACACTCAAAACCTATCCATAGAAATGGTTGACACGGTTAATTCATGACATTGTATTGGATGAGGTACACATCAAAATAGTGCTTACATCGGGCTTTATATTGTCAAAATTGACTACAGCCTACTTCAAAACAATTTTGTAAAGGATAATTTTTAGGAATAATGATTGATGACCTTACTGCTGTTTTAAAAACAAAATTAACATCTTTAGCTATCACAAATGGTTTAGTAATGATATCTGCATTTTATCTGTATAGAATCATTCTAATAAGATGATTATTATCTATTCTTGGCAGTGAAGCGTAAACGAGACAAAAAAGTTGATCAATAAAAGCTTGTTTCCTGGTTGGAAAGCGGATTTTTTCATTTTCAGAATATTTTAGTCGTAATTAGTATTTTAACACACTATCATAAGAAAGTGTCCGCTATCTCTTAAAATAGGGGGCACCCGGGTTTGAACCGGGGACCTCTCGATCTGCAGTCGAATGCTCTACCACTGAGCTATACCCCCACACATTTTTCGAACTTAAAAAGCTGATAAAGTAATATATCTTTTATAGATTTTCAAATCTTAGAAAGTTCATTGATAGAAAAGTTCAACCGCTGATATGGATCTAGCCGCATTCTATATCTATTTATAAATTCGTATCTCACTATTATCTATTAGTAATGTGATAAAGTTTGAGAAATTAACCACATGATTCGCCTAGGAATATAATGTTTTGCGTTGTAGCACTTCTTTGTCCATATTGGGTTTTTTTATTGTGTTTTTTTACTGTGTCTTCATACTGAAAATACACTTTCATGGCACGCGTAGTTTTTTTAAAGTTTTTTTTTTTCTTTTCGATTCTTACAATTAATTCACACTCTCCCGATATATTTACGTATATTGTTCAAATTTTCAATCATTAATAAAATACTTTTTATTCATCCACTTTTACTTTTTTTAAAACTTGTAGTGGATGACACTCGATGTTAATACAATTTTTTCACATAATAATTCATTCATTAAATTAAACTCATTTTTAACACTTCAAACAGAGTTTTAGCAGTTTGTAATGAAGCTGAAAACCAGCAGGCGATAGCTCAATCGGTAAAACGAGAAGATTTCCGTATTTTTCACATGAAGGTGAAGAACGCCAGTTCAATTCTTGCGAAAATCAATCCTTTTTTGATAAATTATTTATATTAATTGCAATTATTTAATAAAAAGTATTTATAATAAATTTTTTCTTTCTTGACCCAAGTAGGAATGGACTTAATTATTTTATATTACTTGCTTTCTTATCATGCTTTGTAGTTAGTAATACATTATCCATAAAAGAGAAATTCTTTTACACTGTGCTTACAGCCTACATTTTGTGGGGGTATAGTTCATTAGTGGAGCATTCAACTGCAGATAGTGAGGTCCCCCTATTTTGCTCATTTTGAAAATAATTGGAAATATTAAGTAAGGTTACATTGAAACAACAGGTGTGATCAAGTTATTCTGCTTTTCATGCAGGAAAGCAAGTTTCTTTGATCAATTTTCACCCCTTTTCCGTCCAACTGCCAGAGAAAACATAATATTCATGTTATCGACACGCTCAAAAATGAAAAACCAAGTTTCTTAAAAATATAAATTTATTAATCAGCCATGTAAAACATAACTCGCTTCTTGGAGTATTAAAAGATAAAAGTATAATTTTGCACTGAAAAGAAATCCGGTCTGTGCATGTATTGTTAAGTGCTCTCGAATTCGCGAAGTCAGCATCTATCCCACAAATAAGAAAATAGAGCTTTTATTTGTCTTCGACACACTTCCAGTGTTGCCAATGAAGATCTACAAACATACACAGACTGTATGTAAATTAGTGAGATCGTGGCATGGGATTGAAAAAATTATCTTCAAAATGTCTAACAAATCATCTTATCAAAAAGAATTTATCCAACAATAGAACACAGGTTACAGGTACAGGGATTACAGGTTTTGATAATGCCAGAAATATACATTATTTTGATGCTTCTGTTGCTCATATTCATTGCGTCGATTTTACTCCACAATGTAATTCTAATTAATTTTGAAATTCTCTTCCACAAAATTTCAAAATATAAAGTGAGTAAATTTAGCTATGGGAAACCGTTACAAAAGTTTCAATCTTATTAGTAGCAGAGGAAAAACAACAGTAGGATCAACGAATATTTTCACGTTCTCATATATGATGTAGAGAGGAAGTGTGACAGGTGAAGGTCGCGGTATGAATTCGCGACGCTAGGGTCAGTAGCCGAGTAACATAACCCCAATACTAAAAGTATACTCCAGTGTCGTAGATGTTATCTGGGTTAGGAAGCCAGAGCCACGGAAGTATGGTGAGCGATCTCAAGGTTTCAATGAATCTCCGAGTTTCAGCCCTTCGTGGGTGGGAAAAACACATTTTTGAGATTATGCCTGTGAACACTCAAAATCGCCCCAATCTAAATAGCTGAAATTAATTATATAAAATTACATTGAAATTCAGAGATTTCTATTGAATGAAATATTCAGAGTTTTGAATGAAATATTCAGAGTTTTGAATGAAATTTTCGAAAATCCATCATTTTTTGATCAATTATTTAAATTAATTGTAATTATATTATAAAAAGTAACTAAAATAAAAAAAAATTATTGACATAAGTAGGAATCGACTTAATTTTTTTAGATTACTTATTTATTTGAGGATCATCAAAGCGAAATATGCGTGATAGTAAGTTAAACACAGATATCGCTTAAGCAGAGACAATTTAATTCAGGATATTTTTTTCATTTTTTCTGAAAACTAGATGACCAAAAATGGAATTCTTGTCAGTATTGGAGTATTTTTCTTTTATGACAGATGAGTATCATCTTAGCATTCATATTTACATCGCAACGTCACTTTTGTCAAAAAACTTACACTCGATCTCGTGTATAAAGCTTTTTACTCGATCTCGTGTATAAAAGCTTGGTTTACATTTACCCTGTTGTTGTTTTAAGATACAGTTGTTTAAATACGATCGTTCAAGACATTCGATCTAAATTTAATGCGCATATAGAAGTTTGATTTATTATAATTGTTGCCCAATGCGATTGAGGTTCGGTGGTCTAGGGGTATGATTCTCGCTTAGGGTGCGAGAGGTCCCGGGTTCAAATCCCGGCCGAACCCAGATTTTTATTTTTTTTATTTTATTTTATTCTTGCTGGTATTAAAAATTGTTGATTTATGTTTGGAAAAAAATATTCCATTTTCTATGTCAAAAGCATTATTTGAGAAATCTCAATAAAATTTAGACACAAAAATAAATTAGACATAATTCACATTCTTTGTCCATTCCATTTTTAATATCTTATTCAATTTTTTTTATCTATCTCTTGCATTTGCTTAACAAAAAAAAGTTCATGTTTTATATAAAATTCATTATCAACTAAAAAAATAGAAAAATCAAAGAGAAGAGAGAAGGTCTTGTCAAAGGTATAGAGACGATTAATTTACCTTGCAAATACTGCTGTAATATCACTGAGTCCCTTGACAATTCGCAATTTCATCTAAGAGAAAGATTCAATCCTATCAATTTATTTTGTCAGTCAATTTTGGTGTCATAGGAAAAATCCGTGGGGAAAATGCAAGTTGTGTAAAATCCTTACCCCACATCTTAAAGCTGAACTTGGAACCACTTTGCACAGAAATATATTTACTTCCTGAATAAATAAGTCTTTAATATATTCTTCTGTTTTGAATATTCTATTTTATTTTATCATACTTCTTCAACTGTATTATAATATCGACTGTGTGTTTCCGCTAGTTTGTGAGCAGTTATTGTGTATTTTACTTGTGCATTTGCTTTCCCCCTCTTTTTTCTTTGCATTTGTGCCTATGTCTTTATTTTCGAAATTCATCCTACTGTTAATTGTGAAATGACTTACTCTGTCCATAAGGAGATCTCTGGCCGACAGTCGTCTATGTTTACGGCGGGCGTTATAGAAACAGGCGTCGATAGGGAGGATCCATTTCGAATGGGTGGAATCGAACGGAATTCTGCGGGGGGTATTCTTTATCTTGGCGAAAAAATGAAACGATAGAAAAACTATTGCTCATTCGTCTTCTCGCTTTTACCGCAGTTGATCGTATCTTTATATTTGCTTAGCTTACTTCTTTTATATTTTATTAATATTTCCTTTGGTTAATATTAACTGCATTTCATTATTTAATAATTTTTGTCTCTTGAATTTTGAGATCCTTTAATTTCGATTTAAGAATGCCTTTTCGATTTAAGAATGGAGAGATTTTAAAATCACAAGCACGTAAAATTGTGCATAATGCTTTAGAATTTTGCTTGAAACTTGCTGAAAATTCGTATTGGGAAAACGATGGAATTTTAGAAGAACTAGTAGATGAACTAGTAATTCAGATTGGAAGTACTGAATCGGATTCCGATTCAGAAGAAACGGAATCTTGTCACAGTGATTTAGAATTCTTTTAATCGAAAGTACACAACTGTCACACGATCTCTGCTAGTTTTGCACTTTTTTAATAATAATTAATGTGTTTTATAAATAAAAAGGGAACTTTGAAATTGCTTTTTTTTCATTTGAATTAGTTTAATCGTAAGTTATAGAAGATATAGAATTTTATTTAGTTTATTTCCTGAAGCTACGAAATTTATTTGATTCCTTTTTTGTTATTTTCTATTTTTTCAATAACGTGCTCTTGTTTTCTGTTATTCAATATGTCGATAATCAAAAGTTTCAGTTTAACATACTTTTGATTATCCTTAAAATTTGATAAAATGTAATTGTTAATTTTGAGTTTCGAAAAATAGTATATATATCAAAAATAAATAAATAAATTTATTTTGGAGAGGTTTTAAGCATATTTAACAATGGATATTTTACTTTGTAACAGCAACCTTTTATAAAAATTATGAAATAATTACGATTCTGTTATTATTTTTATATTGAATTAGACAGATTACTTCGCGTTTGCTGCGGAGAATTTGATCTTAAGTAGTTACATAAATTTAAAACAAATAAAATGAAAATTAATTTTTTGTCATGCTGGATTCTACTTAATTTTTTTTCTTCTTATGCAGTCGTTAGACATATAAATAATTATTCAGTTTTTCTATTTGATTTACTCTGTTCTTTCTGTACTAATCAGAAAGGAATTTCTATATTATTCTAACAGGAATAATATATATTTTCAAAATTCCAAGTACGCAAATGATTTTCGGCCCAGTGAATTATTTTTCGAATTTGCTTTCGAAAATTAAAAGCAATATATCAATACCGCCAATTAGGCGCTAAACGCGCCAACGTAAGAAACTTGAATGAATTTCTACCTCTGCTAAATGGACTCTTCCTGCAGTAACCTGTTTCTATAACGACCGCCGTAAACATAGACGACTGTCGGCCAGAGATCTCCTTATGGACAAACAGTACCTCTGACGATCGCGGCTTTTTCACAGAAGGTTCCTCTGTCCCTTAAGGCGGTAGGGTTGGGAAGGGATTCAAAAAATAGGTTGTTTGCTGTTTTATTGTTGTGTTTGAAAGGGGTTGTGTTTCGTTTTAAGTTCTTATTTCCCCGTGTTATCTCAAAATTGGAAAGATTTTATGGCTATTTGTAAAGAAGTTTTCCATGGAAGTTCTCTGTTAACGATAAAGGATAATAAGGATTCCGAAAAGTATTTTTTATGGATAAACATCAGAAAGCTTGTTTTAAATATTAATATTATTGTAAAGATATAAAAACAAACTATTGCATTGACTTAGTGGCCTATTTACATAGTAGTTTTCTCACAAAGCGCGTAGCGGCTCTTGTTACTGTTGAGAGAAATTGTTTAAAATTTCTAGCTTCTCAATCTATCATCAAAAGGCCGTCAGAAGTTTAGATGAAAGTACAAACGATGTCTTTCAAATAGCAATAAAAGACCTCCCCCCCCAAAAAAAAAATTGGAGTTGTTGGTTTTCCCCTCCTTCTTAGAGTGAGATAAGTTATGTAAATGGGATGTGCCTTGCACGAATGCCATTCTGCACTTTTTTTTTCAGTTGTAAATTTCTACTCTTTTTTTTTTTTTACATATTGTGAGACGTTTTTCATTATCAGGGTATTTTTTTTTTTATTTAACAGCTCATAATTTCTTCATTATGAGCGAAAGTAAACTTGAATTCAGTGATAAATTAAACCAACTTTACCTGTTACTGATGAGGTAACAGTTATCTGTTAAGCGAAGATGAAAGTAAACCAAAAAATGTTTTAGCTGTTTTGATGGTTAGCATTCTCTCGAATTTCATTTATTTTTCTTACTTCATTGTAAAATGAAGTTTTAAAATCATCCCATCTTTTTCCTGAATTATTTTGATGCACTAAAAAATTAAGCTGTATTATTACAATTGACATATGTCTATACACATTATCTACTATTGACAAACTGATGTTTTAATAACATTTCAACAGTTTAATTAGATAAAAAATAAGGATTTTTTTTTTGATATTCGTTTTAACTTTTATTTCAATGATTGAAAAGTGATTGCTAAAAAATTACGCGTGATTCACTCATACGTAAATTTATAGAAACTTAATATGGAACTTTCGTTTAAAAATTCATTTTATTTCATTGTAACTAGATCTTATCTTAACAATACTATAGAAAACGTAAATAACATATTAAGATAAGAAATTAAGCTTGAAAAATTTAGCATGATGGCTTATACTAAGAAAGTAATATTTATGAAGAACTAAAGTAAAATTCTCAGGCTGGAAACTGAAAGAATGTGTTTGCAAAATATATTTCACAGAGTATTGTTTTCCCGGATTTTATTGAAATTTTTTTTTATGTCAGCATTAAATAAAGTTTTAAAAATATACATTATCTCATTTATCGAATTACTTTGATAGATGAGATAATATAACTTTTAGCGCAATGTTGTCTCTTGATTGACTAAATTTTTTAAAAGATACATAAAAATTAGTTGTAAAATTAAAAAAAAAACTTTTGGAATGTAAATTTATCTTACACTCTTTTTCGATAATTTAAGTAAAAAAAAAATGTATACATTTTTGGAAACAAAATTTGAAAACTTCTTTAAAAACTTAAAGATAAAAAAAATATCTTTATATTACGATAGAAAAATTTAAAACGATATTTATATTCAAAAATTCAATGAAGATAGTACTTTATATTATAAAAGCCATTTATTGCTTTCAGTATTAATAAAAGGGAATACTGAAGGCATATGATAGGTATTGAATCAAAGGTGCTCGTTAAATGGGTGCACAGGAGTCCATACGCTCAGTAGCTATTGCAGACCAATTTCTGTTGTTAAGCGGAACACGAGAGCGGAAATTTTAATTAATAAAAAGTAGCTAAAATAAAAAAAAATTCTTTCTAAATTTTTCCTAATATCCAAAGTTGGAATTGATGTTAAAAATTGTTTTTTATATTACTCGTTCCGAAGGTAAACCTTTGAAATTATTGTGATGTTATGATCACTTAATTTTACGCATTTCCTATTCTTCTTGATATTTGATCTCGTTTTTTCTTCAGTGGTGACCTTTGGTCATTTCTCAAACATATGGCGCCGTGGCTTAGTTGGTTAAAGCGCCTGTCTAGTAAACAGGAGATCACGAGTTCCAATCTCGTCGGTGCCTGTGGTTTTTTTTTTTTTTTTCTTCTTTTATGTGTATTTTGTTTGCGACATATGCAAATGTCGTTCAAAATCTTATTCAATTTAAGAGAAAGCCATATGTCCTTTACAAAAACTTATTAAGAGTTTTCGTTTAAACATAATTAGTTTTGTAATCATTTTCTCATATATTTTACATATACGTACGTATCTCGTATATTTATTGGATACAACGTCTTTATATTATGTTGGGGACATAATCGAAATCCAAAAACAGATGCTCTGCGATGAATCACTTGCTCTAGAAATAACAGGTTAGCGACACTCGATAGCGAACGCTGATCAAACATATTTACATTTCAAGGGGAAATGATTGGAAATAGATGATAAGGAAAGTGGGCCAAACGTGCGGTTCGGTGGTCTAGGGGTATGATTCTCGCTTAGGGTGCGAGAGGTCCCGGGTTCAAATCCCGGCCGAACCCAGCTGTTAATTTTTTTTCTCTCTCTTTATTCTTATTCCTATTAAATGTTGTTGATTTATATTTGGAAAAGAAATCCTCCTTTTTCGATTGCATGGGAAATTTCAACAATATTTAGATGCAATAGAGAATTGACGAAATATGTTTATGGTATTTATTCGAACTTTTAATATTTTATTCAAATAAATTTACCTCTTATATTTCTTACATTTGCTTTTCAAGAAAGAGCATATTTTATATAAATATTCATTATCAACTATTTCAACTGAGCAAATTTTTTTTATTAATTATTGAAATTTGGGTTCAGTTAAACGTTAGGACCGCGGTGGCCTGGTGTTAAGGTCTCGGATCGAGAACCGTAGGGTTTCAAGCTCGAGACCCGATTCCACCATAGAATCGTCGAGTAAGGGGGTCTGTTGCACCTTAAATCTGTCAAGCCAAATGTCCTCCCACTGGTGTGATGGGGAAAGGGGTGGCGCCGGCCCAGGTATCGTCCTCGTCATCTGACTGCCGCTCAAAATTACGAGGGCCGTCCTAAAATAGCCCTAGTGTTGATTTAGAAAGGTACATTAATAAAACTTAACTAGAACTCGACTAAATTTAAAGTATTACAAGAATTTTAACGAAACATATTTTTAGAATAAACACGGCTATGGTGTAATAATTTTTTTAAAAAAAGTTTTTATGTGCGTATCCCTGTATGCTTTACAGCCACTTAACTAAAAATTCGAACTTGTTATTAATAGATAAGTAAATATGTTCACTTTTCGTAGCCCAGTGGATCATTTTTTTCACTGTTATAATGATAGATAAACGGCCCCGGTTTGATAAATCTTTTAAATGCCGTAAATAATTAAAAAAATTAATTATAGTGAAATAATCGAACATTTTTATGTGAAAAGTTTGCATGTCAAAAACATTAATGAATATAAATAACAGGACTGAAAGATTGAATAAAAATTTAGATCTCATTGTATATTGCTATTTACTGAATTATCACTTTTCATTTCATTTTGATTAATGTTTTTGATTTTCATCACATATTCATTTACTTAAATATCAACTTTCCTTTTATTTTCATCAATATATTTATTTATTGAAACATTAGTCATCATTTCATTTTTAAAATTATCTTAAATAAAGGTACTTGTAAAAATGAAATAACAATAATAAAATAAATAATTAAAACATAACTTTTCATTACATTGTCATTTAGTACATACAAAAATGTCGTCTTTCAGTATATCCTTTAATAATACACAATAAATGAATTTTAATGTTTTCGAGAACCGTTATATGTGCAATCCTAGGCTTGTATAGATACAAATCGATTTATTTTCTATCTGCTTTATTCGTTTTAATTATTTTTCCCATTTCTGCAATTCTTCAAATTTGCAGTAAGGGAAAAAAATAATCAAAGATATTTTGTTGTTAATTTTACATACTATTTGGTCCTTATATGTTAGTTTTTAAAATGACACCAGTAACCCTAATGAACGAATCGCTGCTGAATACATTGCAATTTCGGAATAACCGCTATCCTACAGTTAATACTAATTTGAAATAATTGCAATAATTATAAAAAATTTCTTATTTTTGTATCTGTAAACGTATAAATATATAAAAAAAACGCATTTAGAAGTTGTTGAGAATTTGCAGAGCTATTGTTTCAACCAATGTTATTGTGAATTATATGTCTTGCTGATTCACTGTTTTTCCAATATTGTGATATCATAATAGATATGACATTCTTTTACTAATGGCTAATGTTTAGAAGGCTATTAAAATATTAGTTATATGTCGATAAAAATTGTTCTAAAAACGAAAAAACTTTTTAAAGTCATATAAACGCATTATTTTTTTTAAATAAATATCAAATTATTGTAGACGTTATAATATAAAATGTTTAATAAAAAATGGTTTCGTATGTGTAAGTATTTATTTATCCTCATTCTAGAGAAACCAGAACCGAGGCATAACTTCAGTTACTCCATCGAATATCTGTTAAAGAAAGACCCACCTTCCAAACCAGAATCGAATCTTACCAAAGATCACAACCCTGTTCCGGAGTTCCACGTAGAGCCAAAGATCTTGAATGGAACCGCTTGGTCAGGTAAGTAATCAAAATTTTGGATTTTTTTTAAATTCTTTTATTACCATATTCAGAACATGATGTTGTTTTAGGGATGAATTTTTTAGAGTCAACAAACATCCGTAGAAGAAAAATAAAATTTTTATTATCTGCACGAGTCTCTAGAATGAGGCGTTGTTATTGCATTTACAAAAGCTCAGATTAAAGAAACAAGTTAATTTCTAACCTAGAAAAATGTCATTTTGAGCACGTGATTATACGAATTGAAATAAATAGGAAATGGGATATATATTTTTTAAACAATAAATGCGAGAAAATATTTTTTGGATCGTTTGCGATACTAAATTGACTCATTCGATGAAATAATTGAAATGAATAAAAATATAATAATAATTTGCACGAGCACGTGCTGCTTGGCCGTTCAAGAAATGATGTTCTGGCATAATACGTTGAAATATGTATAGCAGATTTCATCTCAATCTTTATTTTGAATGTTAGCGTTGTCGTTTGACTTCTAGAGTAATCCTTATCAAATAAAACTTTCAACATTTCATCTCTCTTTTTGAATATGTAGGTAAACATTTTGCTCATTTTTTTTAAAATTATAATGGCATGAGAAACATTAAAAAATTCCAAGTCGGAGAATTTTATTTCTGCAATATTAGAATATTTATTTATGTTAAAATGAGCCTCTTTTTATGGAATAATAAGGGTCTGATGTTACTTTCAACTTTATATCTATCTAAATATTAATTTAAAGATTTTTGTGAAGTATGTTATCAATGGAACTTTTTTAAAAACTAATCTGTTAAAAAAAACTGCTGGAATAAAAAAATTAATAATAACCACAGAAAATTATCGTTTGTGTTAAAAAAGCAAAATCTATTTAAATATGATGCTAAAAATAGAGGCTTATTGATAGTTATATATGAAAAATGAAAATTTTCTAGGGATATATAAGATTTTAATGAAAAAACATGAATCAATTTTGGTGCCCCTTTAAGTCTACCTGTGAAAACGACAATACGAATTCGAACCTCTAGTCTGAGACATCAATGCCCGCCTAAAGCCTCGTTTTGACATCCAATGTGTGCCTTTGGACAATGCCAGGCACATTTTGCCATCTTTCCCCTCATTTGTGATCATCCGGGGCTCTATGATGTCCGCTCATTTTACCGGTAGTTTGCGGGAAGTTCCCGGTCGACATCCAAAGGCGAGAGTGGTTTTACAATGGGTCAGCATCCCAACGATGATGGGACATACTTCCCACGGGGAGGGTAGTACCGTGGCTGGTGATGGCCCTTAGGACTCAAACACAGTTCCCGTCAGTGCTGCTGTTGCGGTGATCCAGTCACTCAGTTTTATGGTTTAAATCCGTGTGCCTTCGTGGCGGACCGGAGAGTCTAGATACGACTTAAAATGGGTAAGATTGTAGATTTGCAACCATATCCGTAAAAGCACAGTCATGTGAACGATGCTGAAGGTTGGCTTCGTTTCTCTGGTCTCCGCAGACACCTGCTAAAGCGATGCTTAAATGAATGGCTGACGACGTTCTTGTAACGATAATTCAAATGGACGCATAGCGGATGGTGAAAATGATAACTGTATGAAGAACAAAATAAATTAATGCGAAATTATTTACTGCTTTAAAGTTACTTTATCCAATAGGAAAATAAAGATCACAGATAAGCAGCGAGTTTACTTTTATAATTTCGAAATACAATATATGGAGCTTTTAATTTTATTATTAATAACACATATGCCGACGTCCTGCCACAGAGGCAGCGAATCGTCCTCGTGATCTAGGAGTTCCAGATTCGAGTCTCGATTAGGGCATGGTTGTTCTTCTGTGCTCTGTTTGTGAATGTGCCCCTTTCTCCCCACCCCTGTAAAAAAAGGACTGTGCAAGTGAATGTGATGAATGAGTAACATAAGTCGTACTCTTGGCTCTAGTTGGCGTTACTTCAAACAAGATACCTTTATTTTGGTTTAAATCCGCTGATGCATCAACGGGCTTGCCCATGGCAAGTGCCATTATCTGTCAAATAAAAAACAACAACAAAATAACTCATATTCACATCCATTTACTTATTTCATATGTGACACTGAATGTTCTCTCTTTGTTCTAGAAGGAGATTTTTCGACCCACACGGCTTTCTTCACCCTCGTTCCCCAGAGGTTGGGCTACTCTTTCCCCGGCAGCTTTCCACCGCCCGACCCCTCAGAGGTACAGCAACCCCTGCCAACCCCACTGGAGCAGAGGAAGCTACCCACCTGCGATGAGCGATGTATTTGCGGGTTCCCCTGCCACAACAAGCACTGGTCTCTGCCTTCCGAACACATGCATTTCGCTGCGGCTCTCAAGTGAGTTCTGATATTCACTTCCTTTAGAGAATTCTCTTATCATTTAGAGAACTTAGGTTCTCAAATGGAAGATCAGATCTTTGAGTCTTAGAGAAATTTTTTTTAATTGATAACTCGTTGGTAATAAAAAGACCACTTATTGTAAGAACACAATAAGGACTGATCTATGCTTTCTGAACGCAGGTATTTTGCTGCGGCTCTCAAGTGAGTTCTGATATTCACTTCCTTTAGAGAGTTCTCTTATCAATAAGAGAACTTAGGCTCTCTAATGAAACACAAGCATTTTTTTAATCGGAAAAATTTTAGTCTTAGACACAAATTTAAATTATTGTTACTATTATTAAAAGGACTTATTAGTATTGAAAGTACTTAAGGAATGATCTGTCAAATATTATGATATCTTAATTAAAACAGAGGTATATTTAAAAAATGAGCAAACGTTCAAAAAATTGATTTCTTTAAAAATCTTCTTTGAGCAACATTTTTGGAATTATGTTCTAAAATGTGTTTCACAGAAGGAAATAAATGGTAAAAATTTTCAACCTATGTCAGCATTACTTTTTTAAAAACAATATACTTTGAAAATAAATAAATAAATAAAGAGGGTAGTTGAAAAGTGTCTGAAAGTATTTTCTCTTAATCAGAATTGCAGAACGAAAAATTACTCTGCTCCAACAGTGTTATTCGTTGATTTCGGAAAGTATTTAAATGGTCCATTTAAGGAAAGAAATGGTGAAAATGGAATTTTATATTTCGTCTCGATCACTACCCGACCGAACGCATTTCCCGTAATGTTATACTATTGAACACTACTATTTAATGCTTTTCGAAAATCGGCAAAACAAGCCAGGAATATTTTTTATATGGTTGTTGTTGTTACTTATGGCACTTGCCATGCACAAGCCCCCTGCTGATACAGCAGCGGATTTAAGCCTAAAGGAGCGTTTCTTGCTTTTTGAAATAGCGCCAACTAGGTCAAAGAGTACGACTTAGTTACACATTCACCACATTTGTTTGCACACCCCTCTTTTTACAGAGGGGCACAGTCACACATCTCACAGATAGCACACGGAAGAACAACCATGCCCAAACCGGGACTCCCAGAACACGAGGAAGACGCGCTACCTCTGTGCCAGAAAGCCGGAATTTTTTTAATGATAATTGTGATACCGTTTTAAATCAAAGAATTGCACTTTAAGAGTATACTACTGTATTTTGGTTTGCGAATTCTCACAGATAAAGAAATAACCCTTATAGACATTTTTCGACTATACTATTAGATTAATTAAGTGATTAATTGGCGATTTTTTTGGCGCAATAGCCTTATTTGGCCATGCCGCACGAAACCAATGGTAAAAAATGTAAGGTAAGATGAAAGTTCAAAAAATAAAGTTAGTTTAAATATAAAATTTGATCAGGTAAATTTCTTACACGATATCTACATATTGTAATGGTTTTAATGACATGTCTGTGAGAAAATTTCTGCGGATTTTCCCCGATCACGGCATCTAAAACCCAAAATCATCACCAATTCGAAAGTTATATACTAGCTCTAAGAAGTGTAAATGGTTTGACCAGCACTTTCACAGGCATGAAAAACGCAATAACTTAACAAATTTTGTATGACTTCTGTTGCGTTATTTTAGAACTTCACTTGCTGTTCTGCATCAAATCTTGGTTTCATTCGGTTGAAAAAAAGGCATCGAAAATACAAATTCGATATTCTATTGCCTGTCTATTGACCGCACCAGCAGCGATTAATCGCCAAACATCACACGACATTCGACTCTTTCGTAACCATTGTTCGTCATTGGCATGCTTTTAATAATATACAACGCCTTTTTATAGACTAAACGAGAAAATTTCGGAGATACCACTTTTTCTGCCTTTTATTGTAATATTGCTTTAAAGTCATTCAATTTTTTGGTATTAATTCGATTTTGCAGGTGACTTCAGAATATTCTTATCATGCCAAGTTATAATTACCCTGTACAATTATACCACAAATTATGGTTTTCTAATTTCATTTTCTTTATAGGAAGAGCACCCCCTGCATTCCTTGCTCTAGTTCCTTGATACAACAGCAGTGCTCTTCCAAGACGGTGATGAGCGCCCCCGAGAAGAACTTCGTGTGCAAGCAGTGCGGCAAGGGCTTCAAGCGCTCGTCCACCCTCTCCACCCACTTGCTCATCCACTCCGACATCCGCCCCTATCCGTGCCAGTTCTGTGGGAAGAGATTCCACCAAAAGTCAGACATGAAGAAGCATACTTTCATACACACAGGTTAAGGTTCCCTTATAATATTGTGATCATCTATATTTATTTAATAATCTGGTCTTCCATTACCTGTGAATATAAAACCCAAGAAAGAGAATAAGTTCTTTTTATTTGTCCTTTAAATGTATATTTAGAAAAACTGAAGAGGGTAAATCCCTTTGAATCTGTATGGAACTCACCACCAAGAACAATGGATCAGATTAAATGCAATTGTGCGATTTTGACAAATTTTAAAAGATGTCAGATATGTCAAAGAAGATAGATTTTATTTCGGAATAGGAAGCATTGGGGATGCTAATAGGGGTACAAGAACGATAAACGACAGTTTACATAACAGCTTTATTGACCCTTATCACCACTGTGACAGAATTATTATCATAAGAGAACATGATGTTTTCGTTAGAGGATATCAATTAATTGAAGGCAACGAATAATTACAACTCTAAATAGCGTTGGCAATGAGCATAAATGGCGATATTCATCAACATCTTTCAATCGCATATATTTTTTTAGATGCTTTTACCAGTATTGCACTATTATTATGTGTGCTTCTTTGAAAGCAGACACGTTTTTAAAAGTTTAACCAACTTTTACCAATATCGCTTTTTCAAACTGGTTTAAACTACTTAATGACTTAAATTAATCAAGAAATTCAATGACTTAAAAATAATAATGTTCTTACATGATAACTTGAAATTTGCATTTTATTTTAAAATTTTTTTTCTTCAAATTTATAAATTGAAATTTAGAACTTTATTGAAGGATACAAGAAAATTCAATTATAGAGAAGAACAATATTAATTCAAAATTTATAAACTTTTTTTATTTGACAGGATTGAAACACAGGTGTTTAATTGAATCAGTCTGTGACCATAAATCACTGTTGGTGGAAATTAAAAAGTATATGTGGTACGAAATAAAAGTAGAAAGGAAATTTTTGTTTAGATATTTCGGAGAAAAAGAATTTCCAAAGAAAGAAAAGAGCTTAATAATTTTGAATAGTATGGTCATCGTTTCCTAAGTAAAGCCCTGGCGATTATTCATTTGGTGAAGGTTAAGCCTATTTTTCGGCTCTATTAAGCTTTCTTATTGCGACTGACTGAATGTAGCTTTTGGTAACAAGGCGAAATCTTTTTATATTTCATAAATTCTTTAAATAGTGAAGTATTTAATAAAAAGCAGATGTAAAAAGGTTTAATGAAGACTTATCAAAAATTGGTGCATCGATTTTACGTTTGCCTATTTCCAATTGACAATAAATAATAAGAGAGATTTCTGTAGCTGCATACAAAATATTTTTTATTCTTAGAATATTCTTCAGAGATTATCAAACTTGACAATAGTGCGATAATCTAGTTTAGAGTTATTGTTCTTATGAATTCACTTAAATTTAAATATTTGAAATCGATGAATGAAGATTGATACAATACTGATTTGTGCTAAGTGACTTCACAGACAAATTCATAGCCAGAGATGGATCCAAGCAGCGCATTGCAGCATATAATAGTACAACAACGATAAGCTAGTTCATGGGGGTTAAGCTACGAGAAGAGTTGTACTGAGCCCGGTGACAGCCCTTAGGACTCAATCAATGTTTTTGCGATGGTCTGGTCATTCCATTTTATGGTTTATTCCGTGTGCCTCAGGGCGGGTCGGAGAGTCTGTTATGATTTTCCCTGAATTGACCACTTCCAATTGAACTCCAAGCCAAAGTGCTTTTTAGATGCCCATGATGTGATGAGGATGGGTATGCAAGACACTTGGGCAACACTACAGGCAGCTCAAAAGTGCTAAGATTTTTTTTCTTCTTACGGTCTTCTTTTTCTTTATAATTTAATGCCTACTTTTTTGAAACCTGATTTGGGGCTCTCGTAAAATTGTACCGACTAAATGATTTTTTATTTAAATTTAGATACGCACTATTCATAGGAAAGTTGAAATGCTATATATTCTTGTTAAATCAAATATGTAGAAAAAGCCGAATTTGTTTTTAAAAGTTATAAGAACAAATACGTCAGAGAAATTTTTAGTCTGCTCCATTATGTACTTATTTATTATTTTTTACCACGCTAAATCTATCTATCTGTCTGTCTCTCTCTCTCTCTCTCACTCTCTCTCTCTCTCTGAGAGAGAGAAACAAAAGCAGTAGCAGTGTAAATTTACTAGAAACTAAGCTAATAATAACTAATTTTGCTTCCTACCGAGCTCTGCGCCTACTGAAGTCTATCTTAATGGGGCTCGACTCCAATAGAAAATTTCTAAAATAATCATTTAGTAACGAGCTATGAAATACTGCGGTGGGCAAAGGAACAACTTTCAAAATAATTGCTGCTAAAAAATATAGTGGAGATACCTTCTTATCCGAAAATAATTCAAGTACGATTCGCAGCAATCCCAAAGTTTCCTTGAAAATCCATGCATAAAAACTCTCGAAATTCTCTTGCAGGCGAGAAACCCCACAAGTGTCTGGTGTGCGGCAAGGCCTTCAGCCAGTCCTCCAACCTCATCACGCACACCCGGAAGCACACCGGCTTCAAGCCCTTCGCCTGCTTCACGTGCGGCAGGGCCTTCCAGAGGAAGGTGGACCTGCGCAGACACCGGGACACGCAGCACATGGCGCACGTGGGGCCCATCCACCTGCTCAACGACCCCTGGTTCAGGAGACTCGGCTTCCCGCACCCTTGCGCTCTCCCCCTGCACTTTCCCTATTAAGAACACTCGACTTTTGAAGAGCAATATGAATCATAATAATAATATAAATGGAATAAATTAGAACTTAAAATTTAGGTGCTGTATTTCTAAGGATATATAACAAGGATTCTCAAATTATGCATCGTTTACAACAATTCTTGTTTTCACGAAAGTTTCACGCCCCTCCTCCCCCTTTTTTTTTTTTTTTTTTTGATTTCAGTTGACTTCATACATCTTGATTGAGACATTTCATCAAATTTTACAAAATAATTATGAGAAACTGAATTGCCTTTTCGTTTGCCATTTGTATCATTCATTTCTTTTCATCGATTAAAGAGTCATTATAAAATTATACAAATGAAAAGTGGAATTATGATATATTTGTTGACTTAAAAGGATTTGAAGGAAAAAATAAGTTAGGAAAACTCAGCTTTAAAAAATTGTAGTCGGAACTCTATACATCAGATTTGAAGATTCATGGGTAAAAATTCTGATACAAAGGAATTTTTATTTATGAAATTCAATTAACCAATTTTTCATCCTTTTCTTTGTTTTAATAATATTAAGCTTTGTTTTAATAATATTATTTCTTTGTTTTAATAATATTGAGACTTTCTTCGATACTCTCTACTAAAAGTGTTATCCCAGCATAAAATCATAAACCTCGGGCAAGGCACAAATGCCATCAGCTCTCAGAATTTTAATTCCAAGCTTTGTGCTTCTTGGTTTACTAATTGAATATGCATTTAAAATATCCTTTTAATACAAAACTACAATTTTAATAAACATCTGGAAAACCAAGCTTCACTCTACATTCTTTTTTTTCTGTTTAATTGTAATTTTTTGGAGAAAATATTTAGATAGAAATCACATACCGATTACAAATCAATATTTTTCAATCTTACTTAGATATGTATGAGCTGATGAATGATTAAAATAAAAAAATTAATACATATCTACATTTTTAATAAACATCTGGAAAACCAAGATACATTCAACATTTTTTTTGTTAAATTTTAATTTTTGGAAGAAAATATTCCGATTCGAATCCCATTCTGATTTCATATGAATATTTTTCATTCATCTACATACATATGAACTGATAATTTAAATTTTTTAAAAAATCATGAATGCACTTAGTTTAACGCGTTTTTCGAACCAATTTACTATATTATAGCATTTAATTTGCATTTTGTTTATCACTATACTTACATTTTTTCAACTTACACTCATTCTTACCATATCGCAATTAGGTCCGAGATGGCGCTATATGACATTGTCAGTATGTGGGCAGATAGAAAAAGATCGAATAGTTAGTTATTAAAAACGTGTTTTTTTTTGTGTGTGTAAAATTACGTTTTTTAAGGACAGATACAAATATAAATAAGGTTAAAAAGCCAAAAATATTAAATAACACATAAGTAATAAAGTAAAGCAAAAAATGCAACTCGAACCGAGAACCCACAACACTCACATTATTCATGTTGTTCTGACCGCTATTTTGCACAACTTACTTTTCGAAGCGGAATGTACCTGTTCTAAAAATTAGTAATAAAAGAATGTTTCTTTGAATAAAATAGCATTTTTTTTGTATACGCCTGTATAAATAAACATAAAAAGCAAAACTAATACTATTTAAATATAAAATTTGATTTAAATAGTTAAAGTCGTTTCCGAATATCACGAGATAAATAAATTTATACATATACATTAACTCTTTTAAAGTTATAAGATAAGATAACATACCAAATTTCTTATCTAAGTTGTTGCAATTTCGAGCAATTGCATTTACATACAAGCGAAAATGCTGACAGACACAAATTCAACTCCACAGAATTTGATACGGAAATACTCTTTAGATGTGAAATCTGCGTGAGAATGTTTTTTATTAGCCTAGCTCAACATTTTCCGATTATCGTGTTAACTTGCACTGGAACAGCCAGACAGATCGATGTTCTGAGAATGGATGAAGTTTAAAATTTGATACAATTCAACGTATTTGGTGTCATGATTATATAATAATTCCAATTGTTTAATTCATATCGTTTATGAGTCAATATGTCCAGTAACAGATAGACAAAGTTAAAAAAATCACTCAGAGGAATCTTAAGTTTGAATTTTTTTTGACGATTATATCGCTTTATGCATACTTTGTAGCGAAAAAAAAAAAATCATAATTCATCTCAATATTTGCCAGACGATAAAATATTTATTTTTATATAGACATTTTTAATAGACTTAGAACATTATTTTTTTGATGCACTTCTTTTTTATCTTAATTTATTAAATATTTTTAAGGCTCATTTTCTAAAAGTTCGCTTAAGTTTCTTAATGTTCATTAAGGTCTTTCAAATAATAAATTTAAACTAAGTAAGTTATCAAAATTCACTCTAGAAACTCTGTTTTAAAATTTGAGTATTCAGAATTTTAACTTATATCCATCATGGTCTGAAATACAGAAATTAATTTATATTGCTCTTCAAATGTTTATAAAGGTTTTGAACATTCATGTTAAATCTTATTTATTTGCACTTTATTATTTTATAATTCAGTGATGTTTCTGAATGTAAATAAAACAACTGTTCAAAATAAATTGTCGTTTGATTTATGTCAAAAAGAATTTCTTATTACTTTCAGAATTTTGTTTTTCGGGAATAAAGAATTACTAAAAGAAAAGTCGATGCATGAAAATGAAATAAATTTAATTAATAAAAATTCAGAAATTTTTATATTTTAGGAAAATGAGCTAGGGCTTGCATTTCTCACTGACGTACTACATAAATCATAATCTTATGAATGCAGTAAATTTTAATTATATGCGAAAATTCTTTAACTTTTAATTAATTCAGAATTAAACTATTTTTCATATTAAATAGCGCTACTCAGATTTTTTAAATTAGAAATGTTATATACTTACAAAAAGAATTTCTTCACTCATTAATGCTAAAATATCTGAAACAACTTTTAGATCTGAAAGAAGTAAGGTGTTGGGATTTATAGCAACAATGTCTGTTATCCCCAACTTTTAGATAAGCTATGACTTCAAAACAGCAGATGTAAACTGACAGTTTTATTAATTGCCAAAAAAAAAAAAAAAAACAACCCTTCAATATTATTTTGTTTATGTTTCTGCATACTTACAAAAAACCATATACAGGCATTGTATTTCAGGGAAAAAATATTTAATTCTGATCTACACGAATGTAACAATAAACATAGACAATACGTTTTAATGAACTTATTTTCAATGTAAAATTAATTTTATTCTATACACTTTAATATTAGATTTTTTTTCTATCGTCTGCGACTTTATTTTCAATTAAAGCTAACTGATTCACTCAGCATTACAAAGGATTAAAATTATTTTCATATCTAACATTTTTTAATGTAAAAGCTATTTTATATAAAATATTATAACACACAAAATATTTTTATTTTTAAAAAAAATTCGAATTAGAATATCAATTGAATAAGAGGATTTCAAAAACAGCTAGTTACGTACTTTCTTGTATATTATTATTATTATTTGTTATGTATTCAAATTTTGTTTAAAAAGTATTGTGTATAAGGAGAAAAATAACTCTTAAAGACAATTAATTACACAGTTAATTTTTGATTCACAAAAATGAATTAAACAAATTAAAAGAGTTGAGACAGTATTTTAATAAATAAAAATTTACTAAAATTATTTAAATATAAAGGTAGAATAGTTCAAATTTTAATAGTAGATTAAGAGTAAGTTTATAAGTATCCTATTTCCAATTACTTATTAAATTTCGAAATATTAAAAAGAAATGAAAGACAAATCTCTTAGAAAATAATATCAATGAAAAGATAAAATTTTGAATTTTACAACGATATAAACAGATTTTTGTGAAACGTTCCCAAGTTATTTTTGAAAAACGGCTAAATTCCGGTAAGTTTCTAATTAACGGAATAATTAATCAATATTTTTGCACTTCGAAAAGTTATCATATTCTTTCTTTTGTTTAAATTTAAAAAATTTAGTGAAATTTGGCCTAGTTGTTTAGCGATACGTGTAGAGATGTACAGCTGCAATGACTTTTTATTTACACTAAGATGTTTTCGACGTTAAAGAATTTAAAAGTATTGTAGTTCCAAGAAATATTAGAGACTGCCTCAATGCATTTTTAATTGCACAGATCTACTTTTTAAAGTACTTATAATTTTTAAAGAATGAAACAAAATTTAATTAAACATCAGGACTTGCAGAATGAAGAATTTCAGACTAGATTTCAGAAAGAACCTGAATGTAACGGACTAAATGTCCGTTAAATACAGTTTCTCGTTCATGTGTAAAGAAATTCTATAAGGAAGGTTCAGAGTTCATCTGACCACCACTCACAAAGGCCAGAGTTTCCAAAAATAAACCTTGTATAACTTCAAAACGAATTTAATATAATACATAAATATTTATACCAACGTTAAAAATAAATTCGTAATAATTTAATCATTTTCATAAACAAGTATTTTTATATAAAACTAGTGTACCAAATCTCTCTAAATCAGAGTAATGATATTTATAGGGAGTGTTATCCTTGTTACCAAAACGACTTTAAATTGCTAACTACATTAAGTATAATTAATTTTTTTTACAATTGATTAAAAAATTGACTCAAAGAATAGATACAAATAATATTTATCTTGAATGACTCAATAATTTGCACATTTTCTTGAAAATAAAATACTTTTTCATCAGATATTTGATCATTCCAAGCCTTATTTAATAAAATGTACCCTAATTAGTGTACTAATCATTAGTTATGTAATATTTTTTTATGATTATATAATAAATAAACTGAACAATTCGATTTTGGAATTTAGTAAGAATATTATTGAAAAAAAAGTCTTAGATGATTGACAATTGGATATTAGAGGGAACTTGAAAGATATAAGGATATTGGGATTTATAGCTACAATGGCTTTTATCCCCGGTTTCCAGAAGTTAATATTTAAAAAATCTTGTCAATAAACATTAAAACACACGCACAAAAAACAAATTGGAGTTTCACTCAGCTAACAGCTAAAAGCAGTACCACTGGTGCAGTTTAGTACATATTCGGGAGTTCCAATGAAGAGCTGATGTAATAGAGGACGGAACATTCTCGCAACACAGAGTTGTGAAAAAGGGACGAGTCACAAAGCAAGGTCACAACTGGATGAGGTAAAAAAACTTAGTAGATGTTGAAGTTAGAGGGAAAGTTCTATTAAATTTATCGTTTCATGTTTCGTAAATTGACTCCATTAAACTTAACCGAATTTGAAATAAAATAACAAAAAATAAGGTAATAATATTTTTCAACAATTTATTTCACACAAAATAAATAAATAAAATAATTATTAAAAAAACATGGATTTGAAAGTGAAACAATTGAAATCTGCTTTCTCAAATTTCAAGTTATTTTATGAGAACATTATTATCTTTAAGGCTTTGTTTGTATTAATAAATTCAAGTCATTAACCAATTTAAACAGGTTTGAAACAATCCTGTGACTATCAGAATGCGCATGCGTCTATCTATCGAGAAGCGGGTACATAAAGGGACCTTCGTGCTAAATTGTAACTTTTTGATGGTGATAATTCACCAAATGTGACAACCATCTTTACCATTTTCTAGTAACTCTAAAAGCGAAAAATTGATGCCATGAACGCGATAAATCGAAAATTTTCTGCCCGTTCATTTTGAGGCTGCACAGATTTGAAACCAATACAATATCATGTTCTCATGTGATAATAACATTTCAGCAACAACAAAAAGTTAAACAACATTGCGATTCACTTAAATTTTTGAATTACAAATTGAATTTATATTTTTAAGTTATTTTTGGTGATAAATTGAAAATATGATACCTTCAACATTATTTTCTAATAACTTTGAAAGGGGAAAAAGTGATGCCTCAGAAGCGATAAATCACCACTTTCTCACGCACATTTCGAGACTTCAAAACTTCAATCCAAAACCTCATGTTTTGACAGGATAAAAAAAAGGGGGGAGGGGGAGCGAACAAAACCCGGATATGATAATCTACCATTTATTTGGCAACTTATTCCACCAATTTCTGCACATTTTGTATGAGTGTATGTACAGATAAATATGAAAGATATTTTCGCACAAAATTATCAGAGTACATTTTTTTTATTTCATTGGATAGGAATCAATAAAGGGTTTTATAATCCCCTTCTTTGCCACTATCCTTGTGTTCTTCATATAAAAAATAAAACGTCACATTGTCTATTTTTATTAAAATTCATTAAATTTTTTAATAATTAATCAGTAGTGATATTTAAAAATTATTCCTGTGGCTTTTATTGCAAAGTTTTTTTTATTTTCTTTATCCAGAAACCCATCCTTTCCCCCTCCTTTCTGGTTTCTCATTGCCATCGTATTAAAACTTCATATCCGGTTTTACTGATCTGTTTTGAAGCTTTCGCGGTTGGGTAGTATTTTGAACAATATTTACGTTGCTTGTCAGAAAGTTTATTGCCTATTTATTGCATAAAATCAGTAAATATGGAAAAAAGAAATATTATGGTCCTATTCTTTTGATTACTTTCTACAAAAATAAACATACACTAATGTTTTTTGTACTACATTAAAGCTATTAACATATAATTAAACGTTTTTCTTTTTTAAAAAATATCTACACGTCAAATCTATCACACCGTCTGTTCTGTTTGCATTTCTCTTGAGTTTAAAGTTCATCACAAATCAGGTTACGTATTTTGTTCTACCTCCACTTGTGAAAATATTCTTATATGATATCTGAAATTAAAATCAGGCAAAATAATGTTCGCTTGAGTATGTTATGTTAAAATAATAGTTTTCGTTTCAGACTTTTATTTTATATTTTCGAACTGATCAACCACAGACTTTTCCCCCATTTCAAACTTCAGAATAAGGCAATTATTGTTTGATTGGCGGGGGGAAATAAGACTACACAATGCTGATTTAGTAGTGCATTTTGAATTTTACATTTTTATTTTAAGCTTCATCTTGCAATTTTATATGGCGTAGTTGGAATTAAGTCATTTACAAAACTTATTATAAACTCCATTTAGAATTAAATATTCAGTTTGGAAGATAAATATTATAGAAAATAAGCATTTCTTAATTCTAAGTACTATTTACTAATTATTCATAAATTTTATCATTATCAACAAGTTTTTAATATCATAGGCCATTTTAATGCATACCAAGAGATTTGGCTATAATTAGCATTTTTTAAAAGTTGAAAATTGTTCAGTTTTTGTGCTATTCAAATTTTTCATTTGAATACAATGGGAATTATTGAGCTTCTGTTTGTTTAAAAATAGCTTGGAACTCTATTATAATAATTTATAAAAGTTTTTCAAATTGCAACTTTTTTTTCAAATGAAAAAGGGGAAAAAATTGCAATATTGTTTCAGGCAGGATGATTTTATCACAACTCAGAAGGTTTAGTTTAAATTGGCTTTTAACTTACAATATCTGTTAAACTAAATGTTTTTAACATTATTTGTCTTTGTAAATGTTAAAAGTTTTGATATAAAATAATGTGAGAACATTCCTGAACCTAAAAGTTTTCCATTTGATCTCATTTAGAGTCATAAACTACAATTTAAGAAGCCTAGTAGATAGATTTTTATCCCAAATGTTCATAATGACATTTATTATTGTTGATGTTCAGCAATTAAAAAAAAATTCTATTATACTTTGTAATTAAAACAACTACTGAAAATGTCATTATTTTTTAGAAATTCAATATTATACCTTTCTTATGTATTATTATGTCATATTTTTAATTAGTGGTTTTCTGTGAAAGCCATTTTTTTACGTAGAAAAATTTATATTCAAATTTGATCCATATTTGTATAAATTGAGGGGATCGGACTTAAGATGAAAAAAGTGCAGTTTACTGTATTTAGATTATTATGAAAAATAATCTATTATGTGAGTTTCTGCTTATTATATCATATGCTCATTAATGCAGCATGAAAGAACATAGGAAATAAGATAGTGAATTAATCTGATCGTATTTAGCTGCAATCAAAATTAGTAGAAGGAAATATTTTAATTATTACTTTACATTTCTATTAATACTCCTGTCTAAATAATAGATGATAAACCTATTTTGGTGATGAAAGTGAACCATCAATAGACAGCTGATTTCTAACTGCATAATTATGTCCAAATAATAATCTTTGTTAATACTAAGTTTGTTATATATTGACAAATAATAAGTTTGTCATATATTATCTACTTATGCTGTCATGAATTATAATTTTATTCAATATATTTTTAATGAATAACCAGTTAATGAATGTCGGTCAACCAACATTACTTTTTGTATTTTTTAAAAATATTTTTTGTTCTCATGCATTGATATTGAATGATATATGTTATGTATTGATATTATCAGAGGCTAAAGAATAAGTTATATAACATTTAACAATTTTCATTTTAAATGCACTGTTTCATTAACTTTATTTGAATATATTATTATTGCCAAAATAACATTCAGTATGCTAAGGAACTTACTAATTTGTAACTATCTGGCAACACAAGCTGTTGCAGAGCTGCATACATATCTGCTTTTATAGATAGTAAAGTACATTATTTCTGCTCTCTCGTTTCATTAATATATGTAGAGGTTGAATCAGATGCTGGCAAATATCAGAGTAAAAAAAAATTACAAATTGATAATTTATGATATATTTAGCTTATAATAGCATAATTTATTTAGGAATTCATCTGTTTATGTTTTTAAAAAAACAATGTTTTTATAGGGAAATAATAAAAAAATTATTTGAAATTTAAATTACTCTGGAATTTTATTTTTTGATGTAATTTTTCATATCTGTTTGCAGGAGTTAAAATAAAGGCATGCCTAACACTTCTGCCATGAAGACGAAAAAGGTCCCTTGGATACCTCCACCTGGTAGAACTCAACATCATAGTAAAACAACTGCAAAATCTGTAAGTATTTATACCGGGGAGTTACCCTGATAGCTGAAATACAAATATCCTATAAATTTAGTGCACTGTTTACTTGGCTTAAAATCATGTGAATCATATTTTTGTTTGTCAAACATTTAAATTGATTGCTGTTTCCATAGACACTTTATTATGACTATTATTGTAATGCAATTGCTAGTTCATTTATTGCTCTCAGTGTTTCTTTTTACCATTTGAATCCAAAACTAATTTGAAAAGAAATATTAAATTGTGTTTTGTATTATGGAGAACAATCAATGCATTTTGCTAAATATGGAAGATGAGAAGAAAAAAATACAGAGGGAAGTTCTTCCTTTATATAAAATAGTTTATGTAATTGAGAGTGCAACTATTAGCCTTTCAGGGAGACAGTTGGCGGAGAAATTCAGCTGTGGCAAAACACAAACTTCAAAAATAATAAATAGTAAAGATGTTCTTATGAAAAAAATGGGAAGCAAATCATAGAAAATGCATAATCAGGAAACAAAGGTCTGTGTATGAGAATGTAAATGTGTTAATCTTAAAATGGTATAAGATAGCTGTCACAGTAGGTCAGTGTGTCACTGCTGCAATATTGCAAGAAAAAGCCCTAGAATATGCATACACACTCAACTCTCCAGCATTTAAAGCAAGTAATGGTTGACTAGATAATATGAAAAAAAGAGTTGGAATTCTTAGCTGTGGAACATTTGAGAAAGATAATGCAAATACTTCAAAGGTCAAAGAGGGAATACCAGAAATTATTGAAGGTTATGATCCTCAAGACATCTATAATCTAAGTGAGACATGGTTGCTTTATCTGCCTTGCCAGATAAGTTACAGATAACTCATTGAAAAGAGAAATAATCACTAAGAGAAAACCTGTCAAATGAAAGGTTAATGATTGTTTTTTGTTGTTTGCTGTTATAAAAAGAAATTCCAGTTGTTATCACAAGACCTAAAGAACCTTCATCATTTGAAGGAGTAGATTTAGTATCCTTAGGTATCAAAATTAAACATAATAAAAAAGCATGGTTGACTTCTGGAATATTTGAAGGATGGCTTAATGAGTTAATGTTGCTATGAAATTTTTACCACCAAACCCACTTTCGCCTGTGCAACCTTTAGATTAAGGTGTCATTCAGTCTTATAAAGTTCTCTACAGAAAAAAATCCTTTTAAACTGATTGTTTATTAAGCTTCAAATCCTGCCAAATTTTCTTCTTTAGCAAAGAATTTGACTTTATTTGATACTATCCAGTTCGTCAAACATGCTTGGAATGAAGTTGAAGCAAGAACAATCCAGAGGTGTTTTTCTGCAAGTGGCATAAGCCTTCTAGTTTTGCAGTCTAATGAAGAGGAGAGAAGCACAATTGAAGCTACTTTGCAGTATCTCCTATATTATTGACTTCATATTCTATGAAAATGTAGAATTCTGTGAAGATCTGCCCCGTGAATGGGGGGTGATCATGAAGACAAATTCTTCAGCATTTAAGGTAAGAATGTTTTTATTTTCATATTATTAAAGCATCTTTTTTTAAAAAACCATAAATCTTTTTAGAATGGAGATCAAATACAACCATATTACTTGTTAATAAATTTGTAATGCATATAATAACATATTAATTGATTAATTTTTAAGCTATTCTTTTAATAGACAAAATAATGTAACCTTTTAAAATTAGCAAAAAATTAAGTAATGTCCACTATATTATTCCTTGAATTTGTATTCCATTGGGATTTCCTAGCATTGAACTTAACTTTATTTTTTGGAGGGTAAGACTATAAATGCCTAGGATCCCAATTTTTAAGAAATGCCTATAAAGTTGGAACATAAAGATGCATTTCCCCCCCAAATGTTGCTAATTTTGTTAGAACTTGGAATAGGCTTTTCAAAAATTTTGAAAATGAGGAGCTGTTGTCAAAAACAATAGCATAATTCATTGATTATTTAAAGGAAAATAAAATACCATCTAATAAATTATTTCTAAAATATTACTATTAAAATCTTGAGAGTCATTTTATCACCCTGAATGTTTTATGCAATTTTTGTTTAGCGAGAATACACATTTTATTTTCAGTCAGAATTAGTCTATTAATTTTTAGAAATGTGTATTCTAATGAATTAAATTTAAATTATTATGTATCTCATAATTCATCTCTGAATGTTATTTGTGTTCTAAAGGAAGTTTGAGAAGAATAGTGTGTTTACATTCTTTCTATACCTTGACCACGATGAGTTCTGATTAGGGAATAATGTTTTTAACAGATATAATTTATATTTTTTAAAAAGTCGTCAGCATTCAAAAACATTTAAAAAATAATTATATTGAATTTCGAAATTGTTTTAAAAGTTATTACAAAATTAAATGTTTCTGACTTATTCCTTTTCTAACAAATGAGATTTCTAACTCAGCTGAGATGAGTTTTATTTATTTGTTTATTATTGTTATTTATTTAGACTTTACATGGGTAATTTTTTATTCTGAAAATTTTTAGAAAATAATTATGATTTATCTCCTTCTGAACTGAAAATGAGAAATGAAAAATATATGCTTAACCACAAGGAGAATTAAAATGTTTAAAAAATTTTTATACTCTTAAGATGTAGTAGGAGTGCTTTATTTTTATACAAAATTTCAATCTCTAATATATTGCTCAAGTTATTAATTTTTTTTATTTGATAATTCTGTATTTTTGTATTCTGCAGGTAGTAAATTCAAACTCAAGTGATAGTGATGATGCTGAAGAAGAGGAAGAATGCTTGACTGAATATAAGCCCTATACTGTTCTAGAAGCATTTGATTCCATTGGGCATTTAAAATATTTAATCCCAAAAAACTTATTCAAGTCAATAAAAAATTAAACTCCTTGGGAATTTGACATTCAAGGCTTTGTTGTTGAGCAATAGCTGAGAGATTATATCCAAAGACATCCAACATAAAAAAAATATTAGTAAAACCATTTTAACATCACTCTTCCCTTCCATATAAATCTTTTACTGTGAACTTTTGACTCTGTTATCTTAATATAATACTTATTATTTAATGAAACTGATCACAAAAAAATCAAATGAACTATTTTGAATGAGAGGTTAAGTCATTTAATTGTTTTTAATTTGTATCATATATTTATGTGTGATCCTTATTAATATATTTTTATGTATCGTTATGATTTTCTTATGTGGTTATTAGGATAAACAAAACTGATTGTTAATATTGAAGCTTTGTTAAATTATTTAATTTTGTAGATAGTTCTTATTTAGAAAACAAACAAACTTACTTGAAAATTCATTTCCCAGAAAATATTTGTATAAGTTAATCTAAACTATTGAAATAATTATTAAGTTCCTTTTAATTACATAGCTTGATTTAATACTTTTTGGTCTAATACATTTCTAAGTTTATAAAATATTTGTAAGGCTTTCTTAACTATATATAATTTTTGGTATAAATATATTTTTATAAAATGAACATTTATCTTCCACTTTAGATTGATTATTTTCTTTAAAAAATAATTATAAGCTTAAAGATTCACACCTTGTCATAAATGAAGAAAGTTAACTTAAAGAATTAAAGTTCCCACTGGCTGTCTTCTGCTAAGTTTTGAATTAAAGTTGAACTTATTCTTGCTCTACTAAATTGTTACATAAAAGAAATATTTCTGATTTATTCTCATTTCTAAGCTAACAGATTTCTTCTATAATTAGCTACAGAATAGATTGTATTCTTCTGACTGCACTTATTTCAACCTTATAAAGATGGTAAATGATAATAAATATAATTTTGAATAATTAAAAATAAATAAATTTCGGAACGTGTTTTTTATCTATTAAACCATACTAATATATATTTTTTTAAAGTGAAGCTATTAATGATCACTCTTTGAATGTTTGCATATCATTTATCTCTGGTAATATAAAAATAAAATAAAATCTATGGTTGCCCAATTTAAGAGTTTATTTTTTATTAGTGATATACTAAATATCATAAGGCAGGCAATTTATTGCAGTATTTTTTAAAAATTAATATTGGTTTTTACCAATGAAAATTTGAACTGTTAGAGCAACTTAAACTTCAATTTTTACTACTTTGTGAATATTTCTTTTGCTTTTCTTTTTTGATTTAAGAGCATATTAGTTGAATTTTATCTCTCTTAAATCAAACAGTCTGGATAGTTTATTTTGTAATTTATTTATTTATTAATATATCTTTTATTCAAAAATGGCCAACTATATTTATTTGCTGCCTTGAATTTATATTAATGCCTTATGTTTAGAATTTTTAAATTTATTTACCAAACATAATTTTTTTTTCATAAGAACCTTTTTTTTTATCACTCAAAGAATAAGATTCTATCTTTTTTTGTTGAAATTCATATTTTATTATTACATTGTTTAATTTATCGTATTTTATAACTGCATTAATTTTTGAGTGTATTATATTCTTCTTCTTCTCCAATATTCATTTCATATCTGAATATAAAACTTATTTATTTTTCAAGCATTTTACCATTGAAGAGACAATATAATAGTAAGTGGCATATCTTTTCTGCACATAAGATTAAATGGGTAGTATGCTATAGAAGTACAATTTTTGTTTAATAAAATTGGAAATATAGAAAACATATGTGTTATAAAACAAATAAAAAAAAACCCTTTCTTTTGCATTGAAAAAATTAATTATTTTGAGTGATTTTTATTTTATTTGCATCTTGCTCAGTAAAAGGCATCAGAAGATTAATTAATTTTTTTAAATGAATTACATTTATCATTTTAAAAGTTTGACACAGAAAATTAATAACAAATTTCAAAATAAATATGAGAATTGTAGGACTTAACCAATTTATTATTTTCTGTATAATATTTGGCCATTTATTAGTTTTTGTTCTTCTATCATGTTTACTGTCTATCTTCTCTCTATTTTTGACATGAATAAAAGTTAGTGATTTTTTTAAAGAAACTAAAATGTTAATATGTGATATGTATAAAAATGTTAATGCAAAGTATAAGATACATAAAAAACACACTTATACATAAAAATCACACTTTAAAATTTGATTTTTTTTATTTGATGCATTTGATTATAGATGTATTAGGTTTAAAATATCTGGAAAAATATCTATTTTTATAAAAAAAACTGCCATTTTTCTATAATTTAAGGATTAAAGTCAATAAATTTTTTTTTCAGAAAACTGAAGGTACCTCTAAATTTGAAGCGAATCATCCTACAACAGATATGCATAGTACAGAAGAAGATAGATTTGATATTGCATCACTTAGTTCTACTTCATCTTTCAACAATGATACACCTGATGTGAATGTTCATTTACATTTTATAAAAAAAGAAATACAATTATTAACAAAGCACTTTATTTCATTAAAAAAGATATCCCAGTTTCTAATTGGGTAAGTAATAAAGTTAATTATGATTACATCTTAAATAAAAAAAAAACAGCAACTTATCTATGACGCTTTAGTAATAAGTATGAAATTCAGTGATATTTTTTATATCTCCTCCTTCTAATATAAAACATTTATTTATTGTATTATAAATGCTAATTTATCTATAAAAGCATAGCAACTACTTTATAAAATGTTCATTTATTTTGTAATAAAGAAAATGTATGTATCTATTTTGCAATGCCCTTCACACTGTTTAACTTAGAGCTACGGAATTTAGCACAAATTTGCTTTTGAGGATAAGAATATTCACCTTGGAATAATTTTAAAAAATTTAATTAGAATTTGAATAAATTGAAAATTAAGCAAAGTTTAACATATTCTTACATTAATTTCCAAAAATTCACTGTGCATTATATTTTTTAAAGCAAAAGGTTTTTTTTTTTAAATCTTCAGGTTAATTATTATACATTTTTTTCTTGAGTTTTAATAATTTCTGAAAGATACTTTTTTTGCATATTTTTCTGTAATACTCATCAATACTTTTACAGAAATCAAAGCATTTTCATTGTTTTATCAGATATTTAATTTCCTGAATTTTATTGTTAACATTTAATAAAATTATTAAATACTGAATCTGTATGAAGAGTAAGAAAATACTACAGTATCTATAAAGGCAGTGTTCTATTAGATAACAAAAATTATTGCATTTTTAATAATACTACAATATTATAGATGTAATAACATGTTATTACTTATGGCACTTTACAAGCATACCAACAGTTATCTGGTATTGATTTAGGATGAGTGAGTGTCTCTTGTTTTTTCAGTCAAGAGTATGACTTAGTTACTTCTTACATCACATTTGTTTTTATAACCTCTTTTAATTGGGGAGCACACTTCACAGATAGAACGCAGAAGAACAGCCATGCCTGAATTCGGGACGTCCACATCGTGGGGAAAGCATGCTACCTCAATGCCCAGAAATTATATTAACTTATGAAATAATATTGACTTATTATATGAAAAATTATCATTAAGGCTTTTAAGCCCTCTATTAAGAAGGTTTCAATAATCCTAACAAACCAGATGATTCTCCATGGCTGCTACCATATTATAAAATTAGGAGATGTGGAACATATTTCAGTGCACTTAACATCATTGAGAAAATTACTAAAGAAATATTATTCCTAAGAACAAGTTAAATTAATATTAATTTTTAAGATCTATTCTAAAGGACTTTTTACAGTGAAAAATGCTTGGAATTA
>JAOUZG010022949.1:2597935-2630775 GCA_026289955.1 Argiope argentata
TATATATATATATATATATAATGTTTATCCAAATAATAGTTTTTTTACATGAAAACTTAAACTTCTAAGTATCAGATTATTTTTTATAATATTTTATATTCTCACTTCTTGAAATTTATTAATGAAATGTAAAAAATAATTAATACATGTCAAATACTTATTTCATTCAATTTTTTTTTATGTATTAAGAACTAAAATTACTCATACATCCATTGTTTGAATTTTGCAAATTCCTTCATTGATTATTTAGGTTGATTTTATTAGTTAGTAATTATTTGATTTTAATGCATTATTCTATTCTTTATAGGGTTTTTAATACATATGAATTTGAAGATGACACCATAAAAGATTTACTTACAAAAATTTTGGATGAAGTCAAAGAATTTATTTTCAATCTTGATGATTTGGAATATTCTGTAACTTTAGTAGAAAATGTAAGTTTAATTCAATAATTTCTTTTCTTATTTTGATATCAATATTAGGCTTTAAATTGGTTCTGGTATACAAAGTATTTAAATTTCCTTAATAGATTATAATTTCTATCTAGTGCATTCATTTAAACTGTTCAGGCTGAAGATTTAATAAGATTACAGAAGCTTTTGTGAAAAAATTTTGTGTTAAGAGAAAGGTCCATTTTGTAACATAAATGTGAGAAATGATATGTTTATGTATTGGAGAATTACATCCGTTTGCTGATCATCATTAAAAAAAAAAAAAGGAATATGAGGCATAAGAGTGGTGGATAAAAATAATTGCTAAAATAGCTGCTAACTGCTTAAAAATTAACTATTATCAACAATGAGAAATGTTGATTTCTTATAAAATATTTTCAGTAAAAAGAGATCACATTTATATATATATATTTACTGTAAAAGCAAGAAAGTTCTACTTCCTTGGTGTGAATAATATTGGTATGGGGTTAATTTACTTCTATTTCCATCACAGAATACCCTACCATGGAAAGAGTATAGTTGTTTCTACTGATAATAGGTCAAAACTGAAGATAAGTTTTTAGTTCCCACCTATGCTTCTATAGAGATAATCATTTTTATTTTGGTTGTATAAGTAGGGAAAGATTAAATTGTCATAAGACACTTCTATATGTGATATCTGAAGCTTCAGAGTCAATTTCTATTTCCTAAGTAATGTTATATTAAATATTTTGAACAAAGCCTGATTTAGGCAAGGACATACAGGGCACCTGCTCCGGGCCCCTCATAAGAGGAGGTCCCCAAATTGAATAGAAGGTATATTTTAGATTTTCTTCTTCAATTAAATTTTTAAAACAAAATATCAATACAGTGATAAAATGATTAACTTTCTTAAAAAATGAAGTTTGTTTTATTTGTGTGCAATAAATGCAAGAAATAATGAAATATTTTTTCATATAAAAATAATCGTTAAAAAACTTGCATATTTCTGATTTAAAAACGTACTAATATTTAGTGAAGTATATTTTGAAGTTTCTCTTTTAGACAGATATTTAAGATAGTTGTAGAACACATTGTAATATAAATCTTACCCTAGCATTTTGTCTTATTGTATTTTAAATAGTTAAATGTGGTACTTCAAGTTAAGATTAAGAGTGTTTTAAGTTTAAATCTCATTTTAAATTAATTAATCAAAAATGCCTCAGACAAGTTCTGTGCATGATTCTTCATTACTGAAATAGTAAAGCAGAGGGGCCCCTCCAAAGAAATTTTCACCCTTGTTCTCGATTGGATTAAGTCGGGCCCTGATTTTGAGTATAAACTAAATACTATAAAAGACTCTTAATATTTGGGGATATAAAAATAGAAGAATTTAAAAAGCAGTTGCAAACCTAATACAAAATTTTCATTTATTTTTTAAAAATACCATATTGAATGGAGCTTTCATTAGAATTATCTTTTTATTAATTAATAATTCATTGCATTGACAGTCAGTATGTTTTTTAATTCATAAATTCAACATTAACTAAAATATTAATGTAGTATATACTAAACTACAGCAAAAGGTGAAACTTAATTTTTGCCTAACCTTTTCTATTTCTTCTTTTTCTTTTTGAAATTTGATTTGATATTAGTAAAATAAGTTTTTTTTCTTAAGTTTATTTAAAATAAAATTAAAGCAAGAGATTATTATAAAATTTATCGGTGTTTCACTAATCATTCAAAGCATTTTAAAGTTATTTTCCTATTTTATATTTTTTTCTAAAATATATATGTTTAAAAAAAACCTTAGAAAAATGTTTATATTAAATTGTTGTTAGAAACTTTATTTCTTTTACTTTTCAGACAATATCTCAAGAAGATAGAATTACTGAATTCCAAAAAGTGATTAAACTAAAAGAAAATTTACTTTCAAAACTTTTAGGTTCTTATTCAAATATAATTATAATTTTTCAAACATATATTGAAAAGCAGAATTCTTCTCGTATGCTAAAGAATGAGGAAGACAAAATCACATTACTGAATCAGCTACGGGTAATTAAAAGATTTTATTTCCTTGATTTTTTATAGTATGTAATTTATTTTCAGTATTACAAATTTGTATTCATATTTTGTCATAACTATGTGATTGGATTATTATATTTTTGTCTGAACATGATGGATTATAAGAGAATTTTGTAAAAACAATATGGATTATCAGATAATTTTACAGTGACAACTGATAGTAAAATTAATATCAGAATTTGTTTATATGCTGTTAAGTTCAGAGCAAGCTTAAGGTTTTTTTTAAAAAAATAAATTAAAAGACATGTTTAAATAGGGGGCAATTCATTCTCTCTTTCTGTATATATATATATATATATATATATATATATATATATATATATATATATACACAAACAAACTCAATATCAAACATTTATCTCGAGTTTTTAAATTCAAAATTGTGTAGTCATTAATGTGTTAATTCTAGTAGCATATTTTTTACTATCATGTAATGAAAAGCATTTTAGTTTTACACAAACGTAAGAAATACAGCTGATCTAATTGTATTTTATGTAATCTGCGATTGTGGTATTAAAAGCAGCTTCCAAAATTATATATATATATATATATATATATATATATATATATATATATATATAATATTTTTTATTATTTTTTATTAAAGGTGAATCTAAATTACATTTTGAAATCAAATAAGAATTTAGTATTTATCTTGAGAAGATACCATCTTGCCCCCCCCCCCTAACACTCCATGTGTCATATTTCAAACTTTAGAGACAGTTTGAAATACCTTTTTCCCTCTTTTACATGTAAGAAAAACCAAAATAATTAGGTTGTTTTCTAATGTCAATTTAAAAATCAATTTCTTAAAAAGTATTTTACCTTTTAGATATATTAGTGATGTATGTAAAAAATCTTTTTACTAATACTATAGTTAAAGATTTATATTACATTCATTTTACTTTTTGCTTTTTTCTAATTTTATTTGACACTACGGGAATGCATGGGTATTCTCATTTTTAAATATGTGCTTAGTGAGCAAAGTACATTCATGCCCATAAATTAAGAATAATGCAAATTCAAAAGAAGAAGAAGAAAAGAAGTTAAACAATTGTGACTTATTTATAAAGCCTATTTATTAATCTAAAGGCAAGGAGGAAAAAAGTTGCTATATGTTGGATATCATTAATAAAAACCCATTTTTTTCTCCCTAATTAAATTAAAACACACACACAAACATATCCAGAAAAACCAACCAATAGTACATGGTTGGTATGATGGTTAATACATAGTATATCTCCCAGATAATAGTGCAATACAGTCTGTGTAATGCCTAGTTGTGCTGAGTATCAAATATCGATTTGATATTTGGGAATATTACACTACTCATCAAGCAATGCTCTCTGGAGTTCCTGTAGACATGTAGGAGGAGGTGAACAGGCTGTAACTCGTCGACCAAACATGTCCCACATATGCTTTTCTGGATTTAAGTCCAGTAAGAACACTGGCCAGTTCAACTGTGATGGTAGCGGGCACATGGTATTCATATAAATGTACAGTGAGAATCAGACTGTAAGCTAAACCTATATATGTCAAAAAACATAACATAAACTCACTGTTGGGGTGCCCACAATGCATGCTCTGTACTTTAGGCTAACCACAGGCAACAGTGCATTGCAGTAAGTGGAACATATTTTATAGGCTTACATGCATATACACCAATCTGTCTTAAGTATCTGTGTGTGGTTTACCTTGAAACTGTTGTACCAATGGCTGAGAGAGCTGATGAGACAAGTCGGATACTGTGCTTCTGTTTCTTTTGCCAGTAATTGCCAAATACCGGCCATGTTTCAGCTTTGTAATTTGGTAGCAACCTGTACTGTAACATCTACTCACATTACTATCATCTTTGAAATATTGCCAAAGCCTGTAGAAGACACTGCTTGATTCAAAGTTCCTTGTATACTTACAGCTGGGTACACAAACATCCCAAATGGGCAATAATTCGACTTTATAAAAAATAATCTAAATGCATCCTTTGTGTCATAACTATATGGCTATTGCACTGAAAGACTTTTAAAGTGCTTGCGAAAAATTTTAATTCTTTGCCTGTATTTCCTTATACATCACTCTCTTACACTCTCGTCATTGTGATGTACTGTTGGTGTCATCTGGCTGCTTCCTGCAATTTTTGAAGGTATAGTCATTTTACGGGTGATAGATGTATTTTAGGATTCAATTTCTGCATTACTCTAAATTACTCTTAATTTATGGGCATGAGTGTAGATTAAATTATGCACTTCCTCTAAAAGTTACTTCGTTTTGGTTGTTAAAGATAATTTGCTTTAAAAAAACAATCTTTTGAAGCGGAACTCATGACACACATGTGCATGCATATATATGTAATGATATTTGAAACTCTAATTTTAATTGTTATTAATTCCCAAAATGTTGCCTTAATTTAGCTCATAATAACATCTTTTTAAAATGTTATTTCCTGATCCATTTTACTTTTTCTATTTAATAAATCACATGAAGTATTATAAAGTTAATGTGCCATTGATTACTCCACATGCCAAATGGATGGGTAATAAATCACTTTTGTAAATATTTTTTTAGAAGATTTCTTGGATCAATAATAAATCTCTGTTTTAAGTAAATGTATTTGCCCTTATTGTACACTTTTTAAACATTCTCCTGCTGTTGTACTGTTCCATGTGCTTCTTGAGATGGAATAAAACCGAAAATAAAAATTCAATCTGTGTTTTCTCCATGACCATGACTCACTACAGCTTTAACTTAAAATTAATATGGATTATGTTACATTAATAGTCGGCATAATGGCTTTCCTTGTGCCTAAATTTTCAAAAGAATTAAAACTAAATCCTCAATAAAGCGAGGAATTAATGTACTGTCATCCATATTAATTTTAAATTGAAGTTGTTGTGAATCGTGGCCATAGAGAAAATACATATTAAATTATTAATTTCAGTTTTATTCCATCTCAATAGGCACATGGAGCAGTACAACAGCAGAAGAAGGTTTACAAAGCATACAATAAGGGTGAAAAAGGGAATGATATATTTATCTCTGATTTTATATACTATGATATTCTCATAAATCACACATGTGTAGATTTCTGACTGGAATTCCTATACATTTGACCTTGATTAGAGAAATGCAAGAATCTTCTAAATGAATCTGCTTAAAACAGTGATTTATTATTGATCAAAGGAATCTTCTAAAATAATATTTAGACCATTGATTTATTATCTATCCACTTGGCATATGGAGTAATTAATGACACATTATCTTTAGTATACTTCATTTGATTTATTAAATAAAAAAAGGGAATTGATCAGGAAATAACATTTTAAAAGGAAGTTACTTTGAGCTAAATTAAGACAACACTTAGGGAATTACAATTGAAATTTTAAATTTATCATGCATTCTATAATAAATAGAATTCTTGATTAAAGTTATGAGAGAAATTGTAATAAGTAATGAGAGAAATTGTAATTGTTGAGAAGTAGAAATTGTAATAATTGTAATATAGTTTCTTCTGAAAATTATCTTGGATGTTTATAATTAAAAATACCTGTGAATACTATACAAAGCTGTATTAGGGATCAAAATCTTAACTTTATTTATTATTTTATTTCTTTTAAAATAAACATTTGTATCATTAGAGAGTGTTTCTTGATTGAAGCACAAAGAATTTTTTTTTGAATGAATGCTTGTTAGCCTCTATATAAGTATATTCTAATTTTGATGAAATTCTGCAAAATTTTGCAGTCATTTTTAACACCAGTAAAAAAAAAAAAAACAACAGAAATGTGTTTTTACATAAATATCATTTGTTGTCAAATTTCTGTGATTATAATTTCATTACTTAATTGTTTTGTGTGGCAAATTCATTATTTGAAAACCATTACATGAAGTAATTATTCAAGCTTTTATATGTTTGAAATATCTCTAAGATTTTGTCCATTCACTGAAGTTTTCCATTACATTCATATTTTAAAGTAATTATATCTCATGCAATTTTATTCCATGTACAGAAGTTTTCCAAAACAAATTTTTGAAAAATTCCTTAATAATATAAAGAATTGGTATATCTTTTTTTGGATTTTGTTTCCATTTTAGTTGGGAAGTTTTTAATATTTTGTGTTTTAGAAAATTCTTTTCAAAAAAACCTTTGTTATTTAAATTTGAAATTTCTCTTATTTAACTTGTTTAATTTAATCTCTGTTTTAATATAGGAGAGTGAACAGAGATGTATTTCTCAAAGTGCTGTGATCAAAGATTTAGAGAGAAGACTGTCTATTATCCAAGTTAGTTTACATTTTAAATTAATATATAATTATTATTATCATGAAATATCAAAATAAAATGAATATTTATTTAATATCCTGTACTGTTATATTTTAATAATTTATTTTATTATGATCTTAAGTAATAGACGGATTTAAAGCTTTCTACTGTCTTTGAACGGTGCCCGTCCAACCCTTTTAAAATAATCCATTTAGGTCTACAATTCTTGTTATCGCAATTTTTCTTGGCATTTTTAAAAAATATATTTGTTGTATGTAATTTTTAGCGTAAACTATTTTGTATTCCTTTTTTTTTTTTTTTTACAAAAAAAAGAATAAAAATTGAATTTGTTTTGTTTTTATTGGGTTTTTAATTTTTCTTGGAAAAACAGTTATGAAGATTTATAAAAAAAAAAGCTAACTTTGTTAGCTGTGTAATTCATATATGTATATAAGTTATTTTCCTAATTTTTATCTTGATTTTACCTATGTTACCTTAATTCTAAAATATCTTATTTTCTTTTTTCAATTCTAGCTTTTTTATTCAATTAATGATGCACATGCTCTTTTCAATTTTCATATCCTTCAGTGTGGGATAAAAATCTCTCAAACTAAATCAGGGATGCACTACCTTTTCAGGATGAGGTGCCAAAATATGGAAAAGGATCATGTCAAGGGCCAAAGCAGCACATAAATGTTAAAACATGTTATAAAAGTGAACACTTTTTTTAGCAATACACATTAATTGCAATTATTAGCTCTTTACTTATTTTACTCATGCACACATTATGCAATAAATAAATGAATGAATGAAGCTCAAACATTATAGATAAGATTGAAATACTTTGCCTCCCCCCCCCCAAAAAAAGATAATTTCTGCTAAAAAGGTGGCGAACATGAAGTAGAATTACAGATTTTTGTTTAGGCACTTTTCAAGATCTGAAAACTGATCATCATTGTACAAGATTTTAATTTGGTCCTCATATTGCATTTTCAAGTGTTTAAATTTTTCATGCATTTTTTAGTAGTAGAAAAAGTGTGTAAATTTTTTAGTTTTCAGTTGATTTTGAAACAAATGTAATATTTGATCTTGACAAGAGAAGGCCAGGAATATTCTAAAAGAAACTGTTTAAACCAGGGATTTATTATCCATCCATTCTGCACGTGGAGTAATCAGTTAAGCATTATCTTTATCATACTTCATTTGATTTATTAAATAGGAAAAGGGGAATGGATCAGGAAACAATAAAACATTTCAGAATGAAGTCACATAAATTAAGTTAAAACAGTCTTGGAAATTAATAGCAATTGAAATTAAAGTGTAAAATATAATTATATATATGCAAACAAAGAAACACACACAGACATGTTTTTATATCAAATATATACTGTTTATTTTTAGTTTAAAATTATATTTTCATTATCTTGAATTCATTGTACTCTTATAATTTTAAAAAAAGGAAATCCTGATAAAATGTTAGTGCAAAACTTTCATATTGTTATACTCAATTAAAAAAAAACATTTTTATTTTATTTATTTATTTTGTGTGTTAAATGAAAAAAAATGTGCTTTAAGATGCTTTTTTTCCCTTTTTGTAGGGTAAAGCAAATACCATAGAGAGTTATAAATCAACTTTAGAAGATACTAGAGCTGAGCTGCAAAAACAATTATCATATAAAGATGCTCAAATACAGTACTTGACTACTGAACTATCTGTAATATCATTAACATAATTTATATATTTTGCATTGTTATATTTTTACACATTAATGAATTAATTATAACTCCAAAGAAATAAATTATTATCTTGTATTCAACAGCAACTTTCCACCAAAGAAAAAACTGATGACAATGAGAAACTTCTTGAAATAATTGAAGAAATTAAAAAGAATGCTCAAGCTGAAAAAACAGCATTGAAAAAAGCTGTTAAGTTAGTAACTGAATTTTTCTTTTGCAATTTATTTTATTTAATAAACAATATTATTGAAGCTTTAGCTAAATAACTGTAAAGCTTTTTTTACATTAAATTTGTTTAATTATATGCAATAAGATATCATTTTAAACTTAAGCAGTTTAGAATTTTTTAATTATTATTTTTTGTATTACTGCATATTTTTTAATAATATATTTTTTTGAATATATATTATGAATTATAATTAGAACAAATAATATATTTATTTATCCTAATGATATTTTATTCTATTCTAATAATATATTAAAATTTTTATTCTAATAAATGTTATGTTGAAATTTAAAAGATATTAAAAATTCTGTTTTGATATATTATTATATCGGTTTGAAAATGTTTTATTTTTGATTTACTTAACTTTACTTTATTTTTAAAATGTGCTCTTATATAGAAATGATAGGTGCGTAACATAGGCATTTAATATTATTATTGTTGTGCTAGTGCTCAGCAGTGAAAATAATTGTTTATGTTAAGACATAATATTTAAAACAAATGTTATGTTTTGATGTATTGAAATTAATGAAAAAAAAATTATGCAGATTAAAATTGGTATCATTAGAAAGCATATTTTTAAAACTTTAAAGTAGTGTGAAAATGGATTTTGTGTGATGAGGTGTTTGAAAGTTATTAAAAAAACTTTAAAATTAGCTTTAATTTTTAATTGGAAATTTTTTTAAAAAATGCTTTCTTTTTAAGTAACTACTACTCAAGAACAAAATGCATGCTAAATATAGTAGTTATAGGCCCAATGATTTGTACTGTAGAATATTTTTGGACACTTTTCCCATCATTCATATCCTAATTTACAAACAGTCTAACTGCTTATAAACATTATAAGTATATTTTAAAAAGAATGTGGATTCTTCTTGAAAACATGTTTAACAACAGATAATTTAAATTCCTAGATCTTTTCAAAGATTTCATTTTTTTTTTTTTTTGGATGCAGTTATTTATTGTATTTTTTTATTTTATTATTAAAGTAAGAATGAGAGCAAAGTGTGACTGAACTGGAAGTATATTTAAGTAATATAAAATATATATTAGTTTCTAAATATAAAAACATGCATTTGATTAGTTTATTCATTTATATCAATTTAACTTTCAACACTTTTTTCCTTCTTTTCAGAGTTCAGAAATCACGAGCAGAAAAATTGGAACAGTTACATGCTAGATCAGAAAAAGAGCTGAAGGAAAAGGTAGAACATATATGAATTATTAATATGATGAATATTTTTATTCATAATTTGTGTTTTTCTTATTATAAATTGTTCAAAAAAGTTTACAACTGTTTAATTAATTTATAAAATTTTGATTACTGAAAATATAGATGGTGCGTTAAAAAGAAGCTTGTAAAACACACACAAGTATTTTGCTCATTCAAATGTGTTATTTATACACCAAAAATTAAGATAGAGACTTAGGAACTTGTTAATAATTGAAACTACTTTTGATAAACAATTATTAATATTAAATTGTTTTACAAATTGAAGAATGGGAATTTTTTTGTTATTTTTTAAAATTTAATGATGCAGTTTTTTAAAATTAAGAATTGAAATTACTACTGCATTAGTCAATTCATGTTTTAATGATTTATTCTATAAATATTTCATGAAGATTAATTTAATTAGGGTGAATATATTAATAGTTTTTTAAGACTTAAGATAAAGATATTAGCTATTTAAATCAGAAGAAAGTGATTAAATCAATTTTCTGATTTTCTGATAGGAAAAAATGTTGATGGATATTGCGACACAAAGAGACCAATTAAAGTTACACTTGACTATGGCAAATAATAGTATAATCGAGGGAAAGAATCAAATTGAAGAGATCAAACAGTAAGTGATTTTTTATTTTTAACTTTGAGGAAATATCAATGAATAACATTATTGCATTGTATAATAAAGCATTTTATGTTAAACGTTTTTATCCCTCTATATTTTCAACTGAGAAAAAAAATCAGCACATTTATATATATATTTAAATTTTAATAATTTTATTTTGACCCAAAACATTTTTTTTTGCTATTATATCTATGCTTTTTCTTAAAAATAAATAAACAATAAAAAAAGGGATATGTACAATGTTATGTGGTATAAAACAAAAGGGGGGAAAATCAAATAGTTGGTAAATGGTGGTATTTCCATATAAATAAAAAAATATTTTAATTATTTTTATCTGAAATATATATTGTCAGAGTATTCAAAATTATTCATTAACTATCTCAAGTTAAGAAACTTTAAAAAACCATTAAAAATTTGAGCTTATTCAAATTGAAATATTTTTTTTGCTGCATTATAAATTCAGTTTTCAACAATTTTGATAAATGAGAGTTTTTAAAAATAAACTGCCATCATTCATTATGATAATGAGAAGCTTTATTTATCATATGTAAGTGTATGGATTACAGTGTTTTTCCTCTTTATTAATAAAAGTGTTTTATTTATATGAGCATCTTTTTTTTTTTTCTGTGTATGGTGTTACAGTGTTTTTGATAAGCATTCAAATGTTCAGAGGATTTGTTTTAAAGTTCATTCACATTTTATTTATTATGAGAATAAAAATAACTAAATACATGTTTCATTTGATACAATTATAATAGCAATGTGTTCAGCAAATATCAATTTTTTAGATGATGTTTTTGATACTGAATAAATAAATGTAAACAATGCTAAAAAATATGAAAAAAAAATGAAAATTTTAGGTTGGAGGAACAGTTTCTGTTTATATTCTATCTATGTTTTGTAAAATAAATGAAAATTCTGATGTATATTCTTTGATTTATTATTTCATAAGATTAAATTGAAAATAATAACTTCTCTAATACATAGACAAAGTATAGATATATCATAAAATATTTCATTTGAAATCTAATGTCATCAGTAAATGATGAAGAAATTATTAAAAAATTTGTTGCATTTGTTTTTCTACTGTTATGGATAAATTTATTTTAGAAATATATATCTAAAATTCTTTAATTCTTTCAAGTCAGAATTTGAAACTTCAAAATAAAATGACTGAGAAAGAAGGTGATTTCAAACGACAGTTGCAAGAATTATCTTCCTCCATAAAGGAAAAGTCAACTGAATTGAATGATTGCTTACGAGAAAAAATGAAACTAGAGGTAGAATTAACATGATCATAATTATAAACAATTTAGTGTAAAAAATATATTTATTTTTGTTAACTATTTTTTTCCTCTTAATTTATTTAAAGTATATCCATGTGATATTATTTATTAGTAATTAAGTAATTAAAAAAGTAGAAACTAAGTAATTTTAAAAACTATTATTCTAGGAAATTATTAATTTTATGTTTATATAATAATTCAAATCAAATGGTTAGCTTTTCTTCTTTTGGACAATGGATATTCTAATATTTGTCATCACTGAATTAAAATAATTTACAATTTAAAAAGCAGCTTATCTAGCAACTTTTTAAACTTATTTCTCTAAGTACTAAGCAAGATTTTGCATTTTCATGAAAAAAAAAAGCTCCATGAAAATTTTATTACTTCTTTTTTTGCAGTCTATTCTGCATGTTATAAATAATCTCAATATTTTGATGAAAGATTTCCAACTTAGAACTATAACTGATATGAATAATAAATAACAGTTAAATAATTATAATAAATTAGTACCTTTTTATTACATTTGTATTAAGTGATTGACATTTCTGATAATCACTTAATACCAAGTTAAGTTTACTATAATGTTCTTATGCATCATCTTTTTCCCTTTCTTGCACTTGAAATACTTAGTATCAAAATCTACCTTAAGATCTTTATGATAGTACTTATTTGGAAAAAGTATTTTTTTGATACATAAAATTTCTTTCTTTCTTTCTTCTTCTGTTTAATTTTCTTTTTCTGAAAAAAATGTCTTTTTCTTTCTATATTATTGAAAGTGTTTCATAAATGAGGTTAGCATAGATGAACCTTGCCTTAACTAAAGCCAAAGATAACACATGCTGATCTCAACTCGGGACTTTATTCAAGGAACTAAACCTTACTTCTGTTTTTATGGACAGGAAAAAATGACTTTGAGATTATAAAAATATTTTAGAACAAACAATAAATAATAAAAAGTAAATCAATAACAAAACAGTTTTTAGGCAATCTGCCTACAGTCAGTTATAAAATTGCAAATTGTCTCTTTTAGTTCATAGTATTTTATCGCAGCCATTTAGCTTGTGCTAGTTAGAACAAGTTTTGTTACTATAGTTAGACTTTTTTTAATTTACTTTCTGATTATAAGAATGATAAAATGCGATATTTTTAAGGAAACAATGAGATTTCTCGTTCTATTTCGATAAATTTTATATATTTTATTCTGATAATGAATGCATATTATTTTTAGGTATATTATCAGAAAATAAAATGGTCTAATATTCTTTATTCTATATTTGATTAATAATGCCAAATATTTTATACATTTTTTTAAAATTTTAGAACACAAAATTATGTTTTTGTTTGGTTCAAAGTTCATTCATTGATTCAACTGTTATTTAATAATATTTTTTCTTATTATTGTGCTTGTGAAATCTAGTACATTTTATCAAATAGTTTTTCCTTTCTTAAAGAGAGATTTTTCTGATGTAACAAATGAGTTAGAGATGACGAAAAGAGAATTGAACTTGCTAAAATCTAGATTTTCTGAGATAAATATTCCACCTAAAGATCAAGGAGTAAGTATTGTCCTGTAGTTGTTAACTGCAAATAATATTTGTTCCTCATTGAATAATTGCTAATTCTATTCTGTTTCATCTTTACAGGATGGAAATCATGGAAATCCAATACAGGAGGTGAAGCAGCTTATTTTATTGCTGCAAAACACACAAGAACAGCTCAAAAATATAAAATCAGCTGCAATCAATACCACTATTGCTGGTGGAGGTGATTCAACTGCTGTAAGTTATGAAAATAATTTTTATTGTTTAGACATTATTTGGAAATTGACTTCAACTTCAACTTGAGAAATAATTTTATATTTTACTTCATTTAATTGTACATTTTTTAACCTTGTGACATACACAAATTTAGTATTAATAAAAAATGTTTATATTATACTGTTTTAAATTTTTTTTTTGCCACTGCTGTTAATATTTTAAAATTTGAAATAAATTTCTTTATATTCTTGTTTTTTTAAGTTCAAGATTTTGCTACTTTATGAAAGTTAATTTAAAAAAATTTACATTGTAATTCCAAAATTTATGGAGAAATCCATTGTTTTGTTAAAGCATAGAAGACAAAAAAATTTTTAAAAAAAGTTATTGATTTTTGTTATATGCATAAACAGAGCTAAATTTCAGAATTTAGTGCAAAGAAAATAGAAATGATAGTACACACAAAGTTTTAGAAGTATACGGTTCAGTATTTTATTATAAACCACCTTTGTGTATTTTAACCTAAAAAGGAAACTTAGATCTATTTTTTAAATTCATGTTTGAAAATTACTTGTTTCTTAATAGTGTTTTTTATATAAATTTGATAAGCAAATTGCCTAGAATTGGCAATATTTAAATTGACTTTTGAAGGAAAGGTTGAAGTTAAACTAATCTTTGCTCTAAAAGTCTTGCCTTAAAAGTTCAAAAACTATTATTTTCTAAGGATCTTGCTTATTCGTGTGAAATTTACGATACTCTTGTTAATTAATTGTATTTATTTCCCATATACTTATTTTTTTAATTTAATAATTTCCTCTTTTAAGACGTTTTCATAATGGCCCAAACCTTCTTTTCCTATAAGAACACTGCCCTTTTTTTTTCCTGTCTATAAACAGAACTCTGTTTCAAGTAGCCCTATTAATCCATATAGCCAGTTCTTCATGCATTTGAAGATATGTCTATGGTTTTATCTTCATAGAATTTCCCTTGGCTACATGTTGATTGCGATAATTATAATCTGCTATTTTTTGAACATTTAAAGATTCATTTTCTCTTTACAGAAAGTTATGTAACTTTTTTATTTTTGCAGTCTCACAATTTTTTTTCTGGTGTTTGATGGAATAGCTTTATTTTTTCAATTACCAAAATATTATCTTCTTTAAATCGGTTTGTCCGATTATTTGGTAATTGTCCATTATAATAATATACTGAATACTGGAAATTCATATTATTCATAGCCAACTGTGTTTAGTTTTAACAAATCTGCAGCATCCATTGTATCATGATAACTTCAGATTAATTGAGCTGACCATTTTAACTAAGATTTATTTTAGCAATAATATTTTCTATATTCACGTATCTTGAAAAACAATACTATTAGGTCCTCTTGATGTAGAAATATGGGGTGATCTTAATTTGTTTAAAATTTTTAAATGTATTTTGAACAAAGTTTAGTTTTAAATACAAGATTTTTTTTAATCATTTGCTGTATTTAAATGTGTAAATCACCAGCAATATCTTTCTGTATACTATCAATTTAATTTATTTCTGATTATATTTTTAGAAATTAGTATTATAGATTTAATGGTAATTTTTATAGCTTATTTTTTTAAACATATTTTGATTAGAATGTTTTCTGCCTTGTTATTGCAAATTTTTCAATTGATTTTAAACTAACTCTCCTGTGAACTACAGACTTGAAACTTTAATTCAGAGCAAGAAGACTATGTAAATTTTACTTTACATCTTTTCATCTTTTTTAACCTTTCAATGCCATATACATTAATCTGGAAACCAACAGTTCTTTCAGTTCTTTAGTTTTATAGCAGCATAATTTGTATATTTTCTCAATACTATTTCTTTCTTCAGATTCTAAAATTTTAATTGCAAATCAGAATGTGTTAAATATTAATTTTTCTAATGTTAAAGTTTTAAATGTTAATTTTTACTTTTGAAACTTATTTGATTTAAAAGAATCAAATGTTTTCCATCATGCTGTTAACTCACTCTCACCTTTTTTCCATTCTATTTTTTTTTTAATTTGCTCTTATAATTGTTATTCTTTTATTGAAATTTTATTATATGATAAAAATATTTTTACAAATAATTTTCATTACATTGTTATACTAGAAATAGATTATACTGTTATATGTGCTAAATATCTATTTTATTTAGGATGGAAAGACTGATGGAGTATATAAAACTCTTTTGAAAGCTGTAGATGAAATAAAAGAACATTTACTAGATTTAAAAAATCGAGTTTTGGATTCTAAAGATGATAATAGAAAATCAGAATTGGTATGATTTTTAAAACTTTTAGCTCGGTTCCTTATTAAAAAGAATGATATAATTTTAATTTAACAAAATTATTTAAAAATTGAAACTTTGTTTTTGAAATAGCATATTAAGATTTGCCGTCAAATATCATTTAAATATCTATTGTTTTTGTCACTTTTATATTAATAAATCTTTTATTGCTTTTACTTTTCAAGACAGAGACTTTAAAAGTGTGTTATAATTTTTATTGACATATGTATTGCTAAATGTTTATTTGCTGGCATTAATATTTAATTTTCTCTTAGTTTAAAATGAGAATACCTGGCATATAAAGATAATTTACCTAAAGATATTATAATTCACTTCTATAATATTGAATGATATATTCTTTAATATATTTTATATGAATTGTCTGAAAGAAATCTAATGCTTTCAATAAAAGTCCAGATTTCCAAATACATTCCAAGTTTGGTAATTTTAGAATTTTCCCATATCGTATCATTACCACACAGGATAATTTCTTATTTAGGCTTGTAATAGGTTGTTTTTAATTTGTATAAACCAGATGCATTTTAAAGAACTTTATCTTTCTTCAGCTTTTCTTTGGGAATTTCACTCTCTTTCTAGAAATAAATATTAGTGAAGGAAAGGCTAATGAAATTACTTTTAGACATACAAAACCTGTCACTTAAAATACTCACAACTTTATTATTTCAATTAGTAAAAGCTTTCTTAACATTCAGAATCGTATTACATTATATACATGATTAAAAAAAATTGTTTAATATAAAAATGTTTTAACTATCGAATTCTGAGCTACTAAAAATAGAATTACAAAAAAATTTATGTAAATATGTAACTGCTCATTAAAAGAAGTTTTCTTTAAAAAAAATTTTTTTTATTAAAAACGAATAATATTTTTAGCACTTTCAATCAATAACTTCAAAGCATTTTAGTATTCAAAAGCCATGTTGTTATTCAAAACCATTATTTTTGAAAAAAATCCTTTTATTGATTAATTATTCTTTTCTTCTGATTTTAATAATTTGAAATGATATTTTTTTAATGTATGTTTTCTAACAACGCTTTTCATTGTTTTGTTAAAAGATTTATACTGATTTATGATATGATTATATTAAAAACATTTTTTTGCCTGTGTATTATTGTAACTGTATAATTAAATGTATATTTTAAAAATAAAATAAAAGTTGATAAATGAAATCTAAAATATTATCATTCTGTTGTCATCAAAATTAGAAACTCAAAAATCATTGAAACACTACACAATTTTTGTCACACTATATCTACACTTAGACTACTTTGCATGAAGTCCTTATAAGCATCTAAATCCATATAAGTATAATGTCTGCTTACTTGTTTGGTATAAAAGTTTGAAGGATATTCCTACTGTAATGTCATCTTTCTTCTCACATTTAAAATTTGAAAGCAATTTTATTATAGATATTGCATGGCGATTCCTGCAAAATCTAAAATTAATATTTCTAGATTAGACCTTTAATATATTAAAAATATTAAGACATTATTTTTTTATTCATTTTAAAATTTTAATTTTTAAAAGTATAATAAAAATTTTTTTAAGGAAATGAAACTAAAAGAGCTTCAAAAACTGTATACTTCTTGTTCGAAAGAAAATCATGCTTTGAAGGCTGAGATTGAAGAACTGAAAAATTCTCGCTGGAATAATTCACCACAACAAAATGAAATGTAAGTTTTAATTTAGTATTTATTAAACTGATAGGTTTCTTTCTAATCAATACTATTTTGTAAAATTCAGATATATTTTAATCTTTTTAATGTGAAATTGTCTTCACTTTGCTTTTAGATGACATCTTTGGGTTTGGAAAAATATTTTCATTTTGATTTAACTAAGGATGAGCATGTAAAATGTATATGTATTTTATGTAATTTATATATTTAATTATAATATCTTTGATTGACTTAACTTTAACTTATTATTTTGAAAATATGATTATTCAATGAATGAACCATTTATGAGATTTGAATTTAAGCTGCTAATGTCTTTTATAAAATTTATGTCTGCATTTCCTTTGTAGGCAGTAAATTCACTTGAAGGTGCATTGAAATTGTAAATTAGAATAATATACATTTTAAAAAAATGTAGAAAATTTATAAATTTTTGTAAAAATTAGATGAAATATGTAATTGCCTTAAAATATATGTAAAGTATGGAATATAATTTCATAAAATCTTTTTCTCATACAATGTATAACTTTTTTTTTTGTTTAAATTGTATAATTGAGTTTAAATTGCATTATTTTTTGCAGTTCATACATGCCTGAAAATGACTTCTCTGCCAAAACACTTCAGGTATGAATTTTGCTATGTTGCTGTAATGTGCAGAAATACTCTTAAAATGCATATAGAGTTTGAATAGCTGTTTCTTATGCAGTGAATTGTATAGTTTGAATGAGAACTATGTCTCTATATGTTTAATTTGAATGATTTTGGAGAAAAATCATGTTATAAAAGTTTCCTTACACAAAATTGAATATTGTAAAATTCAAAGCAGCGATTGTTAGGTTCAAAGCAGTATTTAAGATTTAAAAATTGAAATATTAAAGAATCTCATTAAAAAATGCTAAAATATGTATATTATTTATAGTTTTTTTACAATGCTTTAAAAAATACATACCTGTTTAAGAAAAACAAAGCTTTTAATTATTTGATAAATCTTTCTATGCCCTTTATTACCCTTTAGGTTTCATATGCAGTGTAGGAAATTAAGTGATTTTTTCTTTATCAATTTTCTGGCCTTGAAAATAATTTTTTTTAAATTTAATTTATATTTCTTCTAAACTAAATTTTTGAGCTTTTTCTAAATACAGTAAAATACGTGATGTTTTTATTGAAAAATTTCAGAAAAATGGAAATTATGTTACTAATAAAAGTTCAAGATTCTTAAAATGAGTATATATATATGTACCATTTAGATTTTCAGTGGTGCAAAAAATTTCATAATTGTAATTAATAAATAATACAAATGTAGAATTTTATCAATCATCTGAAATATCTAAATTCAAAATATAAGACTATGTGAACTGTGAAACTTCTGGGAATGGAGTGGTTCTGCATTTCATTTACTTTAAAATTTTTCACTCATGTAATTTTAATGTTTATTCTGGGAGGGGTACTACTTTCCATTGTCTACTTACTAATTATTTCAGGCAATTATTTTATATTTGTGCCATTCCTTTAAATTTATGTATTACTAATTGTAATTTAAATTCATTTCTATTGTTAAACTTATTCAAAATTTGATTTAGATGGAACTAAGACTGAAGAATGAAGAAAATTGGAGACTGAAACAAAGAGAGAAAGACTTGGAGAATCAACTTGAAGAAATGAAAAATAAATTAAAGGAAAAGGTTAAATTAGACTTAAAATGTCATTAATGTGCATTATTTTTGTTATTTCTTTTAGATCTTAACAAATTATTATCCACAAAAAAGAATACTTGAAATTATTGTTTTAGTTTAAGTACATAATTAAGTGCAACAAAAAAACATATAATAAATATTAATTAGCAATTGTAAAAGATAATTCAAACCTTTACATTTCATATGAGTTTACTACTATAAGTTTAATTTATTTTGTTGAATTTTACAAAGAGTTAACATTCCCAGCTTTAAAAAAAGTACAAATTATTTTTTTTAATGTTATATATGTGTTTATACAGGAGAAAAAGAGACTATTATAAAAAGAGACTATTTGTTTAATAATTTTTTCCCTGCCCAGGAAGCAGAAAATTTCAAGCTGTACAGTCTTGAAGAGGAATTAAAATTGAGAAAAAATGAAATATCTTTATTAGAAAAGAAGAAGGAAGAGGTATGTAATTGACATTCCTCTCATTTCCTCATATATTTCAGTTTGTATTAAGCTTTGAAGTGATTGTTTTGATCTTCAGAAATAAATATAGAAAGAGCTATGCAGGTGAGAAAACAAAACAAAACATAACTGAACATTAATTTTATCTTCCAAATTTTAAAAGTAAATTTTCAAGATATGGAATTATTATCATTACATTTCTTAAAGATTTAGCCAAAATTTAGGTAAAATTGAATGCATTTCACAAATTTAATTTTATGAAAATTATCAAAATTCATATAAATTTAAAGTTATTTTTGTTATTTTGAAAGTAGATTTTTGTGAATCATTATTATCTTCAAATACATTAAATAGACCATTGTAATTTTTTTTTTATAATTCGTATCTCTCCACCCTTTAAAATTGGCATTTTCAAATGCTGTTTGAGGCTCAAACAAGTTCTGTATAAAAATCTTATTTTTGTTATATTTAAAATTTAGAAAAATAATCATTGGTTTCACAATGAAGGATTTATTTTTATTGATTTTCTTACTATCTATTTTTATGCCAAAAACCATAGTCGTTTTTAACATTTTTTATATTTATGATACATGTTCTCTTTACACTATTGCTACATTTTCTGTTTGAAAATTCTGTTATTTGATTTAATATAGTTAGTTAAAGGATTGTGTGCTATAAATTAATTTTTAATTTATATTTAAGTATCAGCAATTAAAATGTGATTATATAATAAAAGGGCTTTTTTTTTCACTAACATTCAGTTTTGTTATAACTTTATAGTGATTTTTGTAGGTTTTCTTTTTTATATTATAGAAAATTTAAAGATATTTTGCTCGTGAATTGAATTAAAATAATTACTAAGATTTATGTTTCATTTTCATCATTTAGGAATCAGAAAGACTACTAAACAGGATTAAAGAGTTACAGAAGGCTTTAGATGAAAGTAATGCTGAATGTGATAGATTAAAACGTTATGTACAAGATCTAAGATCTTCGTATTTAAATGTCTTTGGTGGAACTATTTAATAAATGGGGATACCCTTGTATATATGCTGTATTATATATGTAAATGCAAATAAATTACACCAATTTTTGTGTGGACGGAATCTTTTATTACATCACAAAAAAATCTCCAGCTCATGTTTATATCACATAAATATTTTCCACACTGGCTCAGATGAAATTTATACAAAACTGTAAAAATAAAAAAAATAAAGTGTGGTTTTCAGATTATGCTGATTACGATCCTTTTTTTAGACCTTCCTTTCGAATAATGTTTATGAAATAGTGATCACAGAGAATCAATTTTGATTAATCCATCAGACTGTACTTGCTGTGTGAAGGTCTTCTTTACTACTGGAGTTTAAAAATAATGAGCTGAAAGAAAATAGAAAAGTTAATTTTTCAATAAAATCTACATTTCATGCAATAGTAAGTATATCAAACAGATTGTTATTATTTGATTTTTATAATGTATGTATTTGTAGACTTAAAGTTTACCTATTTATTATAAATATTTTTCTTTTTGATTTTCAAAAGATTTTTTTAAATTAAACTTCAGGACAAAATAATTTTTCCCAAAAATTTTTATTTAAAGAGAGAAGTACCAGACTTCTTTTTGATTTGAAAATTTAATTCATGCTGCATCATTAAGCTCAATGCTTATTTAATGGCTTGCTAAATAATTAGCTTTAAAAAATTAAAATATTTTTTCTGTACTTTAAATTTAAAGTTATAGATTCAACAATTATTAACTTTGAGTCTAATATTTTGAGTTTTAAAATACTTTACTGTACCAATAGTTGCAAAATTAATCAAGCCATTAAAGTAATTTTTTCCCCTATAAAAATAGGCAGTTCTCTTCAAAATTATAGTTAGAAAGAGAAAAGTATACATTTATACAGACCTCTTTAATTTAAGCAGATGCAGCAGCTTCAGCACCAGCTGGGGGAGTGATCTTGATTTCACAGATCTGAAAATAAAAATAAATTACATAAACTCTTTTTATTAAACCATCAATAACCATTGCCTTTTTCCATAATACTTTGTGTGTGTGTTTTATTGTTTACTACTTTTAAATTCAATAAAATTGTGGTATTAAATTTAACCTTATATATAATTATAATCAAGAGCTCTGTGTATTATATTTGCTGCTTCATTTAATTTATGCGATAGTAGTTTTATGTTTAGAAATGGTTGAAGGAAACTAATGATATTATTAAGAGAAAATAAATAAAAAAGAAAGCAAACTTAATATTTCATATAATTATTTTACATTGCTCATTTTGCAAGTGATAAAGTCACAAAAATTTAATTGATAGACAATTCAGTCCTGATTTAGTTATTTATTTTCTGTTTTATTTATTGTTAATAGACTAATACATAGACTTTTTATAACTTACAAGTAGTTTATGTCCTTAATTTTTAATTGTTTTTGATAATTCAGCATGTATAAGATGATTCCATTGAATTAATATTTTAGGTTTTGAAATTTTTATTTAAGAGCCATTTTTGCTAATAGAATTATGATTTTATATGAAAAATAACTTTTTTTTATCTGTTATTCATGAAGCTGACTTCTTGGAATGAAATGTGCAATGTGAATAAATTTTTACTGAAAATGAGAAAATTTTGTATCACTTACGAAAAATATATTTAAATAATTTCAAAGCCTTAAATTTTTTTAAAAAAAATCTTTGTATTATATTTTTAAAAATAAAACTTAAACACTTTCTTTACCTTTGTGATGTGGAAGTCCATGCAAGCTTGGTAGAGCTGAACTTGAGCAATTGGATTGTCAGCGAAGTTGTCTTGCTGCAATTTTTTTTAAAATTTCATATTAGTTTAAGTTTTGTGCTTGAAAGAGAATATATATGAATAAAAAATTCTTTGTAGCTACAGAAAGTGAAGATTTTAAAACTTACTGCTTCCTTGCTGCATTCATCGTGCTTGGCGAGGATCTGGGCTTCAGGCTGTGTTTAAAATAATTATGTCAGATAATTTGAATTGAAAATAAAATTTTATAAATATTAACATTTATTAGTGTAGAAAAAAGATTGCTAAATAGTTGGAATTTTTATTTATTAAATTGAAATTTAAACTTCTTAAGGTGCAATTAAAGCTAAATTGCTTCATTTTATTAAGGAAATTCAGATTTTCAAATCAATATTAAAAGGATAGCTTTAATTAGATGGCTTTTGTTATAAGAGTTTAGATTTAATTCAGCAAATATTCATTAGGTATAGTATCTTACCTTCATTTTCTTGCTTTGGATTTCTTTCTTGGCTCGTTGGTAGTTGTATTTGTTGTCAGCTCCGAACTATAAAATGAAACAGTTTAAAATTTGAAGAGAAAAGGAGCAAATAACTTAAAACTGCGCCAGATCAAATTTATTAATTTTTTTAAAAAGTTCTTGCGTCAAATAATTGCTTAAATTTATTTAATGGGATTTTTAAAAAATAAATTTATATAGATATTTAAAAAAAATATTTTGATTAAAATGATCTCTGACAATGTTTAAATCATGTTTTCATTATATATATTTTTATTATCTAAATAAATTTGGTAAAATTTTTTGACAGTCTTTTATAATTTGACAAATAAAAAAAAAGAAAGAATTAGGAAACTGTTTTTATATTAGTAGAAAATAATTCAGGGTATCGTTAGCCATAAGGGTATCAAATGTAAATGTTACTTACCCATCCTTCAGTCTTCAAAGCGCAAGTGGTGATGGTTTCTCTGTGTTTGTCAATTTGTTCCTATTTTGGAAAGAAAAAGCATTATTTTAAGCTCCACTAACGTCAATAATTTTATTAATTAAAAAGCTTTATCATTATTTTTTTTCATTTGTTAACACTGCATGTAATTATGCTTAAAAATTTGTTATGTGGTCTCTTATTTTCTGGCTTAGAAAAATATATGCTAACGATTTTTTTTAGAACAAATGAAAATGCAGTACGATAATTTTAAAATAAATTCACCAGTAATTAAACTAATTTCTTATGTGAAAATTTTATTATATTTCAGTTTAAATCTGTGGATAAAACAGGGTTATAAATTTGAAATTAATTTTGTAGCTACTTTTAATTGACATAAAATATTTGTATTGAATATAAAATTAGCGAATAAGTAGTTCTTTCGGAATGAAATGCTATTATTGTGAACTTCAAATTCGTTCTTTTGTTTTTACCATAATTGTTCAAAATTGGGCATAAAATTGCGTAGCAGTACCTTGTGAAATATTTAAAGTAAAAATGCTTTGACTTTATACACAAATTTAGATTTGCTTTAATTGAGTCCTAAAATTATTAAAAAAAATTCTGTTGCTTCCAATTTGTTCAAGTTATTTTATTGAATATAAACATTTTATTATCGTAACTACAGGTAATAATTCTTTTAAGATTGCAAATGATTATCCGAAATTTTTTTTCTTAATACAATGCAGAAGACTGAAGTCTAAAAATATGAGTGTTATAAATGCGATGCATATATGCCGAAACAATGATTTCATTTAAATTCAAAGTCTGCTATTCTCGACAAGTATGCTTTATCGCCATTTCTATAGTTCTTAATATGAAAGGGATGACCTTGGCCCAGTCCTGTCTCTTGTCCTTGCCCTTGGTAGTCTGATATAATAAGGGAGTGAGTCTTCAAGACGTGAGAATAATATTTTAAATGTGGGTATGAATGCAAAATTAGATTCTTCGATGTCCTTCAAGATACACTGGCAAATGAGAAAAGACCACGTTTCCATCCTACTGTTCTTTTGTGAACTTTACTTATTTTTTTACCACCTGTATCTTCCATTCTGCAAGAATGACTAATAGGACACATATGGGAACGATATTAATCTAGAAACCTTTATTTTTTTATGACAGCTTACCATGAAACCAGAATACGAAATGTAATTCCCGATTTAAAGAAGGTATATGTTTCGCTCAGAATTTTGTTTGAGAGGCTAAAAACATCGCAGGGTTTTGTTACAAGAAGTCAGGAATTAAAATAATAGTCGCTTGATTTTTTTTAAAAATAAAATTATAATTTGATCTACATTGAAAGTATATTTATATCTTTCTTATTAAATTCCTAATTGAAATAGAAGGATACTTTTAGACGAACAAAATGCTAGAAACTCATAAATGAGCTATTATTTTTTGTCATAGCTTTCTTACGTATTCGACTCAGCTAAAAGTCGGATATTTTTAATTTTTGGAAAAAATAAAATAAAAACCTCTATAAAACAAACATTTTATTACTTTTTTCTTTTTCATCACATTTGATCGACAAAACTATTTTTCTGTGCTGAATTTTTATTTTCGTCAAATGTCTTGTCCATCTTTCAAAAATATCACAAAATAGAATTAATACCTCAGTTGTATAGTTTTAGTTTCAATTAATACGTGTTCAACCTTCTTATTGGCTAAAGTTTTGAAGGTTCAATAGTCATTTCCAAAATTCATTTAAACTGAAACTAAAAATATGATAATTTGAATTCTGTTTAACATAATCCATTTCAATTATACAAGTTGTGAAATGTTTCCAAGTTATGCTAAGGCTACCATTTTATTTTTAACATTTTTAAAAGCGTTTTTTACCGGGAGTATACTGTGATTAATCATGCAGGACAGTTTTTATTTCAAAAAGCGAAATTAGAAATCATCCCTTATCAAAATCTTATTCTAGAGGGCAAATAGAATTGCAAAGTAATTTCTTCAACTAATGTCATTCTAAGGATTTAAAAATTACTGATATAGTATTGATTCATTAAAAAAATAAAAGCGTTATTGTGCCTGCATCTTTGTATTTATTAATAGGAGGGGGGAATTTTTGATTCGTGAAAGTTGCTTGTTTTCTCAAGTTTTTTTCTTCTCATTTTTATGACCATGGACATTTTGCTATTGCACTTCCTTTTGACACTTTTCAGTTTCTGTCATTTCCACGTTCATTTGCATCAATCATTATCTGTCCCCAACCTTCAGATTTATCGGTCATTTAATGAGTAATGGATAGGCACTTTAATGCTTACTGACCGGAATAATATTATTCACAAGACTTGCGTCAGTTGCCCACACAGCTTTTGTTTTTCACCGCACCGAAACGGCTGACCTATTTGCACGTAAGAGTAACTTTCGGTGGCAACATGTTGTGGACTTTTACCCTTTTTTTTCACATGAGACTACTTACAACCAAAGTTCTTTTAATTTTTAAATACTTGATCTTTCAAGGTGTTATTTATCTGTTCTTTCTTCCGGTGCGATAAGACATTTAATTTCATTTACAATTCAGTTAAAGGGGATTTTCTAGTCAGCAAAAAAGCAAAATGTAAGGTAATTCCTTTTTTTTTTCTCCGAAGTAATTTATCAAAGGAAAGATATTTTTATTTTTTCAGGCATGAAATCGTTTTTATAAAATATATTATAATTTAAATGATCCTTTGTAAAGGCTAAATGTATATTTAATATTAGGTTTCTCTGATTAATATTAAATATCCTAGAATCTTTTTAATTGGTCTACGAGACATTATTTTTTACTCATTGGATAATGAAGTTTTTAAATAATATTAAATGCTCCGAGTTGGAATAGATTAACATTAGTGAAGAAATATTTTAGCTTTTACGAATGGAAATTTAACGAAGCTGATTTAGGAAAATTAGAGTAAAACGCTTTTTTAAAAAATCAGTATTATTCAAAGAAAAATTGAATTTTTTGTTAATATTTTTTGGGGGGATCTCTGGTTTGTATTAATTTAAATGAGACACAAAGCTATTAGTCTCTTTCACATTTACCTGAGTAAGGCTTGCACCTTCAGCTGGAGGTGGGTTTTTCTCCAAACATTGCTGAATTACTTCGCCCTTTGACCTCTAAAAAGAAAAATAGGAAGAAGAAAAATTAGATAAGATAGCTTTATATCTAAGTTTTTATTTCAATAATTCAACTTCCTTATAAGCTAATTTGAAAGCAATATAAGAATTATTTCATTAGAAAATTCAAATAAATTAATATGAGCCTAAAGCAAACAATCTCTTTTAGTTACAACATTTATTATTTACTTGATTATCTCTAGAATAAAATTATACTGTTACTCCATTAAAGTGAAAATTAGTCAGATATCGTTCACATAGTTAGTTTAAATTTCTTATTTTTTATCTAAGAAAATTAACATATGCATTTACGTGTACATATATATGAAAAAACAATTAAATATTTTTATTCGGTTTAATTTTTATTGTTCACTAACGAGAAATTTCATTCTCAGCACACAGCCTTCTAAACTTTGAGAATTATTTAATATCTTAAATATTTCATTACGATTCTCGAAATATTTAAAACTTATTTCCACTAACACTTTTTAATTTCAAAAACATTTATTTGAACACAATAGTTTTTATAAAAATTTCTTTTTATACATAAAATCTCTCATGTCCAGAAACAAATGTTCTTTTTCTCCCTGATATGTTAATTCCATTAAAATTTTTTTTTAAAAAAAATATATATATATATATATATATATATATATATATATATATATATATATATATATATATGCCATAAATGAAAAATGTTATAATTATCTCTTTAATGGCATTCTTTCGTAAAATGTAACAATTAATAGTTCATTCTAATACTTGATAAATTCGGATTAATTATCAAAATGGGTATTAAAATTAATAAATTTGCTGTAAATTTGTCTGCTTATTAAATTTTTTCTTTGCCTATTTTTTTAATCTTTTTTTATTTGCTTAATATTTTTAATTAATTCCTTTTTTTTCTAATTATTTATTAAAATGATCAATCAATGTAAATATTCACCAAAGATTTAAATGTTTAATATTCTTTTATGAAACAGGTGGTATAGAAAATTATTTTGTCATTCACTAGAAAATTATAATTGTAAAATGTGCTTCTAGAAAAGCAAGAACATTCGTATGCAGAGATTGGTTTACCTGTTCGTCAGCCGTAGGCTCTAGTTCTGGGCATTTTCCCCAGTTGACTTCCTGCAAGGCAAGTGAATCTAATTAATATTAATCTTCAACCTCATATTTCAAACTGATCCAGATAAGAAAGAATCATAAAAAGAAAATGTTGTGAAATATTCTGAACATTTAAAAAAGTATGCAATTATCTTTTAAAATCTCTCAACTTTATTAAATATGTGCATTAAATTATGACGGAATTAATTTTTAAGTGATATTAATTTTTAAAAAATGAATTTCCTTTTTAAAAAAAAAAAAACCTTTCGACTACTATTAAATTTTCATCTGCAAAAACTTTTTTCTAATTATTACCGAGCATAAAATTTTAACTAATTTAGTAAAGAATATACTTGAAAAAAATTATTATTCTTATATACTCTAAAATTAAAATTCTTATTTGAAATCTTAATAATTATAATAGCATTGAATACTATTAAATTAAAATTCTATTTGAAATCACCGAAGTTTATATTATATATATAGATATATATATATATATATATATATATATATATATATATATATATATAATTCTATTTCAATGAACTCAACTTTTAAGGTCAATTAAGTAAAAAAAAAGATAAACTCTTAAACGGAAATTTCTTTTTCTTTTTTAAATAGCATTAATATTAATTTGATAGATTCCTTAAAATTATATTTTTATGAATTATTTATGAGCATTTAATTCATTTTTCAAATGGATACGACAATTTGACGAATTAAATTTTTCATTTTTTGAATTTTATTATCTTTAAATTAATAAAACTTACATTTTAATGCTAATAACTCAACCAAACCCTAAAAAAATCTTAATTAGAATGTTTTTAATTTCGAACTGCGTCATGTAAAGAATGCTCTGTTTAAATTTTAATGACCTTTCATTCCAATTTATTAAACTCTAAGATTAAAACAGCATAAAATCAGAACGGAGAAAATTAATGTAAAGCCTATTGATCATTCTGATTTAATTTTCAGGTACAAATTTATATAATTGAAGAATTTGGAGCGAACGAATTAAAGTTTTAAATAATTAAAAAAAGCCAAAGAGATGTGTCATAAACCTGAAAATCTTGTCTAACCTTGTTTTGAGTTTTAGTCTATGTTATTCGAAAAAAAAAAATATTGGATGACTGAATTTGCTGACACATGCAACCTAAATGGGACTGGTTTCTTGAGTTAACCCCTCCCCCTACGCACTTTCCATTTATTGCATTAAAAATGTTTATCAAAAGAGGAGAAATAAAAAATAGCATGGTTCCGTCGTATTAAACATTTGTCGATCTTTTGCAAACTAGTTTGGCAACGGATTATGAAGGTCGCCTTCTTATGTGGAGAGTAACGGTTAATCAACCGAAAACTGAAATTATTTTTGATTAACGGAATTTTTCATTGTCACAGCTGAGTGAGTTTTCATTGAGAATTTCAGTTCCGCTTTCATTTTTTTCCCTGCTAATTCTTTTTATTTTATATGTCTAAAGATAATTTTATTAAATGATTAAAAAGGCTCAATTTTTTTAATAAACGAATATAAAATAATATCAAGCAATGTATAAAAAATTGGAAAAATCGTGAGTTAATTTCAGAAAGTTCTATAAACAAAAAAAAAAAATTTCAAACGATCTACAATCGATAAGAATATTTAATATTTATTAGAATTATAATTTTAAAAACAGAAATTCAGATATTCTTTTCATTGTTCCTTTTGGTTATTATTATGAAAAAACGAAAACTTCTTCAATTTTGAAAATTATCAAAAACTGACATTTTTTTCAATATTTAAAATATCGAATTTAATAATTTTAATCTTTTTACAATTTTTTTCTCAGTATTATAACGCTATTTAAACATTTTAATATTCAAAATATTATTATTCTAATCTTTTTTTAAAAATCTGAAACTCCGATTTCCCGCTATATAATTAAATCGTCTGCTCGCAGCTGCGGATTCATTTTTCATCCAGGTGGCTTCACTGCAGACTTCCTTACGCGGATGGGGATTTTTCCTCTAGATTTGAACTTTCTTCCGCATCAGCTGCTGAAATAAGAAAGCAGAAAAGACAGATCTCGTTCAGCTGTTAACTGGGTTACTCAGTTAACGATTTGGAAGCAGCAGATTTCTTAATAAATTTCGAGGAAAAGGCTGCATTGTAAAAAGTTTTATTATTTGGAGAAAAGAAAGAAGAAAAGTTCTACAGGTTCTGTTCGTTTAATTTATACGATGGATATGTGATGACAAGAAATTGGCAATTTTTTTACATATCGACAGGATATATAAATGTATGTTTCTTAATCGTTGCTTTTAAAATAATTCGGAGATGATTTTCTTTTATATACTTGAAGTTTTACTTAATTAACCACTTTAAAACAAACTGATATAAGTTTTTTGCTACTTTTCTAAAAGTATATAACCCATATCCAGCACGTAATAGAATGACAAAAAAGACTGCGAATTTTAAGAAACAGATAAACTTAAATAAATGTCTCAAATAACCCATAAATATTGATTAGGAATATATAATATTACAGTAATTTTTTTTTTAAAAAAAAGGTGAGTGCTGTTAGGTTAAATGCCATTAGCGATAAATCGGCATTATAAAATTCTATGTATACAACAATGAAGAATAGCTTGCATTTTATCTTTTATATCAATTTAATTCATATTTTAGAAATGTAAAAAAAATTATTTCACAAATTAAAATTGAAACAGGAAGAATTCTCAATTTTAAAATAGTAATAAATAAATGTATTTCAGCATTTTAAGCACCAATATTAAAGATTAATTAAATTTGCAATTTATTTTTGAACGATGGCAAGTTTTCTCTTTTACGTTTAAACTTTTAAATAGATTAAATTATATTTGAAAGGCACAAAAGATTAAAACAAATGATAAAACACACTGAAACAAATGATAGTTTTTCATAGTCACTCTAATAAACTTTGTTTTGGCTTTTGCTTGTTCTTAGCTATCTTACATTTGTTTTCAGTGAAAAAGATATTTTCATATATGATTAATTACTATAAAATGATTTAAAACAATTAATATTAATAAAAAGCAGATCGATAGATTTCAAATACAGGTAACTAAATTAATTAAATTATGTTCTATAGTGCTTATATCTTAATATTAATAGCAGTTTATATTATGAATGATGCTACATTTTAACCTGAGAATAAAATGCATTTTTTTTTAAATATTGAAGCAAAATATAAAAACTGGACATTTCAAATAAACTTATAAAATTTTGGTAGTAAATCAAATATTGATGTAAAATATAATTGCCATTAAATGCAGAAAAAAAAAGCTGTGATCAAAAAGAGATTTAAATGTTTAATTTTAATATTAATAGTAAATTTTAAAAGGAAAAAAAAACGTAAAAATTTTATGAAACACCTTACGAAATAATTTATGTTAGCTTCTGAGAATTAAACTACGATATTTTTTTTATTTAACAAAATTATTAACAGTTTGGAATACTTATCAATTATATTAAATCGCTCACATTTTGAATGAAATATTTTGTAAGAAAGTTTCTGTACGAAATCCAGCTAATGCGGGAAAACGAACTTTAAGAAATTAATTTTACGTTCTCAGCTTTAGTTTTGTTTTTTTACAGAAAGGTAAAATTTTGGTGATATATTTTTAAAATAAATCAATTCTAATAATTGAATCTTTAATTTTCAAAATTATATTTTTAATAAATTAAGATATTTCCAAATTAAATTTTGTGTTCTAAAGAGACTTTAATTAACTAATTGTAATTCCCTTCATTTAAAAATAATAATTCCTTCGATAATTCTAAACAGCAAAACCTTAACTTTTAAGCTTTGGAGCATCTCTGTATAGTTTTTTTTTTCGAATTATTCCAAACGCAACAGTAATTGCAATGAAATTTTCTAATATCATTAAGATTATTTGGAATTAAATTTTAAATTTTTTATAATGCCTTTCCAAACTAACTTATTTGACTGAGAACTTAGAATTTGTTTTTTGTGTTTTTTAATAAACTCCACTCTATAATCCATTAGAAGCAAGATACTCACTGGGACTTCTTGTGCAAGAGCAGATGCTACGAAGCAAAGAACAACCAAAGCAAAGCACCTCATGACTGTCGGAGTAGCTTAGACGAAAGTGGGAAAAGCTGCTAAACCCAATGGGACTGAAGAGGTCAGGTTTGAGTACCGAAACACAAACTGCGATCCGCTTATATATTCCTCCACCAGCCAACCGCGTACGCACGTCGGTCACATGACCGACGCACGTCATCAGGGCCAGTGACACGATGGACCAGAAAATTCAAACGTTTCTTGCGTTCAAAAAATCTGTCCATATCATCATCAAGGTGGAAAAGGAATTTTGGTCTCGAAATTACTGTTTAATAATGCAAGGAGGAGTCGGTCCACGTACCATCACTAAATTCTTCCTCGTAAGGGGGCAAATGCGTCTCCCACACGTATTTCCTGATATTGAGAAATAGCATTTTTTTTTAAATTTTACTCATTCAGGAATGTTAAATGAGACATTTCGCATCACTCACAACGTCCGAAAGTTTTAAAAAAAGGATTCCTTCCTTTTATTTTTGTGAGGGAATAAATGCCAGGTAATCTGTCGATGCACCTTTTCGATTCACTTGACTTCAGATTTGGATTGACTTCGGTTTCCGCGTAAAACCGAAACCATGAGAAACTGTACATAAATATGATTTAAAAATAGAGGTATATCTGAGAAGGAAATAATAACCGTGGCGGTGTCTGTAAATAAAACGAAGACCACACAAACACATAATTAAATTATTTTAGTTATAATATTGAATTATCAGCTTTATTAATCAATTATTATTTAATTGGTGATATTTTTAATTATTCACTATTTTAAATTTTTTAATTGTTTTTCAATTTGATACCTCAATGTGAGAAAAATGTTGAGAAATATAATATCGTTTTATAATATAAAATATAAAATGAAAGTTTTTTTTAATATCCAGTAATTTTTAATATCCAGTTTCTTTTTAATATCCAGTTTCTTTTTAATATCCAGTATGTTCCACTACGTATCACACGATGCTTACAGAAGTAACAACACATTTCATAAAGACATCAAATACAGAACAGCTATTCACGCATC
>JAOUZG010022949.1:2630785-2680457 GCA_026289955.1 Argiope argentata
TTCTTTTTCTATGTATGTTTCTGCTTTTCTCTATATATTTTCTCTTTTACATTCTTAATATATTGACACAAAATATAATCATTTTGTTTTTGAATGATGTGTGTTCATTCTTGTTTTGAATTCCCTTATTGCTAGATATCAAATGTTTGTTAAATGTGTTGTCGAAATGCTTAAATTGCAAAACCAAGTGTATACAATTTTTTTAAAGCATGACATTCCATTATGACCCTTATTTGATAAGACGTTTACGTGAAGACTACTTATGTTTCTTGCATTGACTAGTACACGTTGATATGATTTTACTTGTTTAACGCAGCAAAATCAAAATTATGGTTTTTGCACCAGAAAAATCCAAACAAAACATATCTGAATGAAAAAATAATACCCTCGAAGAGAAATAAGTGGCTATTAAGAACAAAGAAATTAAAACTATGATATGAGTTTGTAATTATTTTATTCTAATTCAAAATAGGTAAAGAAAATGTATTAACTAAGCATGTCTTCTCACTGTCCAATAAATATATAAAATATTTCTCCACTAAAATTTTTTAAAATCTATTATTATATGCTACTTTTCTTAGTTACAAAAAATATTAAATAGCTTTTTATTATCGTAAAAACAGAAATTTTCTAATAAAATATTTCTATTTTCCCCCAAAAAAACTACAAAATATGACATCATATTAATAAATCATCAAAATATAGCAATTGTTTTTGATGTCTGCTCTTGAAAATTTTAACATTAAAAATTTCAAATTTCAAACAATATTTTAAGTTTACATTTATGGATATTTTAAAGAATTATTAGTTCATTACCTAGTTTATAAATTTTTAATTTTTAATTGATGTGAGAAAAATAAAATATAGATACACAGAGTGCTATATCAAAGATTAGAATAATTTTTAAAGATATCCCTGTTAAAAATAGCTGCTAATTTTATAAGCATAGAGAATTTTAGATATATGTTAGCGAATGTATATAAACCTATGTTGTTGTTCACTGACTATTTAAATTAATGTGTGTATATTTTTCAAAATATCTAATTCTATATAAATATATATATGAAATTTTTATTACTCAAATTTTTATGATATATGATAAATAAATATTTAAGAATATGGAATGATTCCTGCATTTGTCTTTCTTTTTTAAATATGAATATTTATATAAGAAATTTTTAAGAATATAAATCGAAAAGATGAAGAAAATTTCTCGTATTTAAATAACTGGTGTTTGCATATTCTTAAAAGAATAAAAAAATCAAAAACCTTTTTGATATTTATTTTAAATTCAGTTTAATTTAATTATTATTCACATATCATAAATCAATTTTTATAGAATTCCATACTTTTCGTAAGTATCGGATTTTAATAAATTATGTTCGAAACAATTATTTTCTTTTCTTTTTCGTGCTATCCCCCGAAATGTTTCATCTGCTTTCACTTCTGGCTCATTAGTATGCACGATCGAATACCTGAAGACGCGCTACCGTGCGATGGATGGAAGATAAATGGGAAAGAGATAAAAAGAATCACGATGGAAGATTTTGAAAAAAAGAAAAGGAAAAAAAAACGTAAGTAATGATAAGGGAAAGTAGATAGAATTTCTCGTTTAGGTATGCTGATTTTTTTTTTTGAGGACAAACTGGCGACATATGGAAGATGCAATGCATATAAACAAATGGTTAAATAGATTGACCCACTACCGAAACTATTTAAGAACAAATCGAGAACAAAAATGTGACCGATCTTGCTTCTTAGACAAAATAGACATTTCGAAGAAATTCTCTGTCATTTTAATTAATTGCCAATAAAACGAAAGCTGAACCCCCCCCCCCCCCATAATTTTGCGAAATATTTCTGTATAAAAGTGATTTTCACCACCTTAAAGTTTAAGATATTATCTGTTTAATCATACCAATTTAATTCCTTTATATTTCTTAAATTGTGACAATTTTTTAAAAAATATTTTTTCCTTCATAATTTATATTGCAATGATATTCGAAGTGTTTTCATTATTTCATCATATACTTTATGATGTGTGTTTCTTCCATTGTTTAAAACTGAGGCAGAATGGTTCTGCTAATTATCTGGAAAAAGAAATAGAAATCACATGAGGAAAAAAGAAATAGAAATTACATAACTATTAAAAAACAATGCACAATCTGAAAGGGATTACAAAGATACTTCAGTTTTTAATGGCACACCGATGTCATGGGACTCAAATCCAAAAGGAAGGCTCATGTGCACAATAAGCAGAATAGATGTAAAGCTATTAAATAATTGTTTTTTGGCAATTAGGTACTTAAAAATACTTTTTTGTTAGAATTTTAAATGTCAAGGTAAATATAAAATATTTAATTGAAATTAAATACAACCAATATACCCGATGAACCATCTGGTCGCTAATGATGACTTGTATAAAATAAAGAAATTAGATATTAAAAAAATATTGAAACATAGTGTAGAGGAAAATAGGCGAAAATTAATTTAAAAAATGTAAATAAAGGTCATATAACCAAGAACTATTATAAAAATAATGATTTTTGAATTTTTAAAATACCACAAAAAGTATTTTTTGTTGTAATATTTTCGAAATTTTTTCGTGGAAAAACGTCAAAATTTTGTTTAATTTTTAATTATTTAAAATTTAAAAAAATTGCTCCAAAGTGTACATTTTTACCCTCCAAAGTATATATGTGCTAAATGATGTAGTTTCAGGTCAGGCAGTCAATGGCCTGTTGTGCATTAATACAAACATTTTCATCTTTATTGTTAGAAGAGGTATAAAAATATGACCTTTTTATGTAGCTTGTTTGTCGTCCGGTCTGTTTTGTTGTAATAATATTTTTTTTCTGTGTTGTATGGATCATTTTTTAAACAAAGATCAAGTCTTATTTGATCTTAAAATGATAATGCTCATGATCAAAATTGAAGAAAAGTTTTAGTGTTATGGCAATTTTGAAATAATTCTTCCATTTAGATATTTCAGAATATGCCAACTAAATGTAATTGCGAAAACCACATCAGTGATTCTTTTGAATTTGATGAATAATATTATGAAATTGAACTTTTCTCATTTATCTTTAATGAATTCTTGGTTTTCATTTTTATATTTAAATTTTGAAATCTCGACCGGATTTGAACGCTCATAAGGAACCGTTGATATTTACTTCTCTTGAAGAAGAAAAACAAATTGTAAAAGTTTCAATTAAATGTTAAGATATGAAGCCCGACTGAGAGCAATTTCGTATATGAACTGATTAAACTTATATATATTATTCTAATAAAGAATAAGATTTTTTAAAAAAAATCTAAAATGGCTTATGATTTTTCTTTTAAATACTTATATTTTCTTTTCTGAAATTAAAAGTAATTTCAGAATTGCTATCAAGAATAGAAAATGTTGTTCTTAGAACTGTTCTGAAGATTTAATGAAAATATTAAACAAAAAATTATTAATATTGATTGAAAAATGTAATTCCAAATGACTGTTAATCGTTTCGAGTATATTTAGTAATTATATTATGTTAATTATAATTGATTTTATCTTTAAAAGAGATAAGCTTTATTTTAGTCAATATAAATGGAGGAAAATAAAGATTATGGTTATCTTAAAATCTTTAATGTACATTTTTTAGATAGGATGTCATAATGTCATAATATTTCGAATTGTGGCTGGGTTTGAGTAATTATACAATAATCAACAATGTCAATTCATTTTAATGACAAGTTTAAGGGTGCAACGGAAATTAAAAAAGGAATAATAGTTTGCTCCATTCTCGTAGATAATTTTCAGTGACATACAGTGGCTCAAACAATTGAGAGTACACTTTACTTTTGCTAGATAAATTCGATTTTCAATATAAATAACATATTACCGAGAAGTGAAAAAATGTTTTCATTTTTAAATATAACAAATGGTTTAATTTAAAGTAAAAATAAAGAAAGTTTAAATATAAACCTCTAAACTGAAAAATTTCGAAAGCATTTTAAGCAAACATATACAGATTTTTGCTTCAAAAAATTGAAAATACACAAACAAAAATTTTGTAATATCTCGCAAAGAAAGTGCCAATATTTAATTGCATGTATTTTGGCTTTTAAAATGGTCTTTAAATGTGTGTTACCCGTTAGACCAATCTTAAGTGGTATCTGAAGATATTTTGCCCCATTCGTCTTGCAACACTTTCTTTAAATGGGTTTTGTTTCTAATTTTGAGTTTTTGAACCATTATTTCGAGTGTGGCCCGCTGATATTCAAATTTCATTGGTGTATTCTCAAGTTTTTTTGGCAAAAATTTGCATAAGTTTATTTAAAATGCTTCTGAAGTTTTTCAGTTATCAGCTAGGGCGTTAATTTTCGTGCCTCCATTGGAGCGATAGATTTATGTCTGCTTTTAGACGTAGTGAAATCTCTGTTTTAAAGATAAATATTGAAATAAAGCAGACATTTAGAAAATATCGGTGTATTAGTTCAAAATATTAGTTTTAAAATGTTGAAATTTTTTTAAAAATAAAAATTTTAAGGAAATAATGCTCAAAAAGGGAATTGATATCATTGAAATCGTAAAATTTCGAATTTTAAGAATGTTTAAAAATATTTCCGTACGATTATTTTCTCCAAAGTTACTTAAAAAAAACAGCAAAAGTTGGGTTAATTTCTAATTAATTGAATATTTAAATGTGCATATACACATAGCCTCAATGACTTTTTTTTAACAGGAATATTTAAAAAAATGAAGGAATTAATATAAATTAACTTTAAAAAAAATCATGAAAAATTAAGTGACTCTGAGTTTACAGTAACATTTATGAAAGAAGTTTATAGTTAATTTTGATTTAACAAATTCGCAAAACTGTCACCTTTCGTTTTCTATTTCAAAATCCTGTTTTAAAATTATGTTTATAAAAAAGAAAGAAGAATTAATCTTTTCTGAAAGCTTTGAGTCCTTCCGAACTCTGAACTTCTATTCAATACAAAACAGTTAATATTCGGTTCTATTCAACGCAAACAAAATATACTCGGAATTCTATTTAAGTATTTTATTAAAAATTTTAAAAAGTTCAATACAAAACTTGCTGAGTTTTAAATAATGCATCGGATTCTGCGCATAATTCTTTCGTCAAAAGGTACGTTTTCTACTTTTAATTTTTATTTCTTTTTATTAAAGAATTAAGAAATTCATATATTATATTTTCTTTTTATGTCACTTTGAAACAATTCATGGAGAAAGCAGTGAAAATTTGAAAAATTACCTAACACAATGAGATTAAAAAATAAAAATTGGATTTTTGATATATATTTTTTTTATTTTGCTGCAATTTGGAAATGTTTCACTTGTAACTTGTTCATCCGGAATACAGCGGAACTTTAAAAAAAGATCGTAACTTAACGATTTCCTTGATGATGTTTTAAAAACATCACAAATGAAATCATTGAATATCAACTGTACAAGAAATAATTAATAGTCACAATTTAATTGAATGCAAAAAAATGCAGAGCTCAAGGCAATGCTTTATGTTGGTTTTCCATTGTAGTTCCAAATTTTTGTTCCATGGATCTTTGTCATTTGTTGCATCAGTTTCAGTTTTTGTTCGAAATCCTCAATCTGACTACCTTGAACTCAGCAATGGTTTCAAACAGAAAGATGTTTTCAGTCAGCTATTCAGTTGAAAACAGTTAGCATTACGAAAGGGTTGTATTAACCTTATATATTCTTCTACAATTAAATCGTCCTTTTATTAGCTGTTGTTTTTGTTCACAAATAATAAAGATCTCAACATTTCATGCTTTTAAAAAGAATGTATGAATAGAACGAATTGTCGCATGATGAAGTTAAATGCGCAAGTGGTCAATACAGATAAATTTATATCAAAAAAATTATTAGATTTAAATCATATTCGTAAAGAAAAACATTTTATACACAGAAATATTGTCTATACAATAGTATTTATCTCAAACTTAAAAATGAACCTCAAAATTCAATTTGAATGTTCCAATAGCAATAATTAAACCATTGTAGTTTTGAAATATTTATCAAAAATTATAAAACATTGAGATTTTTCAGATTATTTAGATCAAGAATGTTAAAAATATTTTTTTGTTAAAACAAAATGTATGCAAAATTGTATAAGTTTATCCTTATAAAAATGGTTTATACATCTAGAAAGTATGATGGTTTAAAAAAAATAAATCTAAAGTAAATAATATCATTTTTTTTCTAACTACCTGAAAGAAAAAAAATGTTTTGTACATTGATTTCCTGTCTATTCGTTTAAAGTTTTATATAGTATTGATATAAATGCCATGAACTTTTCTGAAAAAATAAATAAGAATAATGTTATATTTTAAATGTTTTGCATATTTCTTTCTAAAATGAAATTTCATTAATATATAGTGGATGATAAATTTCAATATTCAATTCGTATTAGAGAATCAATTCTTTTAATTTTTTAATTCTATAACATTGCAATTTTTTTAGTGGCTAAAATTATATTTAAAGTAATTAAGTATTATGTCACTATTTATTTGCTGTTTATGTTTATGATAGAAATTTTGAAATGAAAAAAATGAAATAATTCATTGTAAAATGAAAATATTATTATTATTCAAATTCATTATCATTCAAAATATATAATATTTAACAAATTAATTATAATTCAAATTGAAAAAATCATTATAATTCATCGTCTTTTCAAAACAAAATTAAAATTCTTCTTATTTAAAAATAGGGAAATGAGTAAAGGACTCTATTCGAATTAACAGTGCAATAGTTTTGAAAAAAAATGATATTAATCAGATAATTTAAAAAAACTACAAAAAAAATGAAGTAAATATGTCTGAAAGATCGCTGATTTTGATAAAAAAAAGACAAAACAAGATGAGATCTTTCCATTTGCATTTTAAATTTCTCACTTCAATAAAAGAATTTGGAATTTTTAAAAGAAAAGAAAAGTTCAGTCTTTCAAGGTTCATCGACAAAAAGAAATTATTGCATTCCTTCGAGTTGTTTTTGAGGTTTCACATGAATTGATTTAACATGATTATTGAAATTCTACTTCAAATATGTGTCATTATCAAGGTTATGTACGGATTTAATCCAAATCAGAAACATTTGTAACTTTCTGACTGAATGTCTTTTGTTGAATTAATCAGTTCTTCGAATAAATGCATAAGCATTAGTACAGATTCAATGAAATATTCACTCGGTATTTTATTCTTTTTCATAAAAAGAAAGAACATCCTAATGTTCGAAGAGTATTCATGCATTGAATTTTAAAATTTGAAAAATAATAGAATTTTCAACTTTTTGGCAACGAAGATATTTAAAATTTTCACGGTAATTAAAATAGCCAGGAATTAATTATTTATTAACAAGTATGTTTCGAACTTTTTCTAAAATTCTACAAGAATATTCGAATCTTTGGGTGAAATTCGGAATAATATCTTTCAAAATCTACAATTAGCAAAAATTTGAAATCAAAAGGAGAAATAATAATAATAATCATAAAAATACAATGAATCCGGCCTGAAGACTTTTTCAAGGGTCACCCTCAGGCAGGGATTTTTTCTGTAAGAGATCTGACAATAAGTCACAAATTTATTTCTCGTGACCCAAAAATCCCGAGAAAAAGAACATCTTTAAAGTAAAAGATACCAGACAAAATTAAAATCACACAAAACGAAACCAAAACTTACAAAACAAAACAAACCAAAAAATTAAAGTTTTTAGAATCTAAATGGAATTAAAAAGAAATTGAAAAATCCAGGAAAATGAGGTCTTGTAGATAATCAATACCACAGAAGTACAAAAACATTAAAACACAAAATGTTAAAATCAAACATAACAATACAAAATAGACTCAAAACAAAACTAAATATACCCGTATAAAAGCACACAAAACAAGCGAAATAATTTCACTAAAAGGTTTTTAGAATCTAATTAGAATAATATTAGAGGTCACCCTCAGGCAGGGATTCAAATCAGGGTTTTTTTTCTGTGAGAGATTTCAAAATCTACACTTTATATTCCACTAATTTTTTTTAACTTTGAGATGCTATGTAGTTTTTAATTAAGAAATACTGTTATAACTGCTTCTGTAAAACTGCCTTTAAATTCTTTTTTTAAACTTATTGAATGTCTTATTAAAATATATTATCCAAAACGGAAATAAAACCATTTTTCATGTCGAATATACCAAGTTAAGCCTAAATTCTTATTTCTGTAGAAATTTTTGAGCCAGCGCAGCATTTTCTCAATAAATAACTAGCCTGTCACATAGAAGGAAGGAAAATATGTATGAACCGATATCTTACAGATCGAAATCTTATGTCAAATGTTATTTACAGTGTCACCGGCCTCAGCCCATCTGTTCCGCTACTGTAACCACGGTTCGCGTGCACCATTCCATTGCAGACTTTATATTCTTCCTGGTAAATAAACCAGTTAACTGTCAAACGATAAATTAGCAAGTTTATATTTTTATGTTGGCATCATCTGTTTTAAAGAACGTTTCCTACATATTGAATAAAAACTCCCATTTAATTAGTATTTTGCATTGACATTTTTTTAAAAAAAATATCTTTATTGTTATATTACTGAGCACAATACATTTTTATAATTTCAGAGATTGTGATAAACAAAATACATATAAAACATTAAATGTTTTGTGAGCATGAATAAAATCATTATAAGATAAACATAATCAAGCATAAACCTAATATAAAAATCCATATTGTTATTATTGCGCTATAATGTCGCATATCTTTTTCCTCTTGGATTTACAAATAAAATTATCGCAGTGGTATGAAAATATATCATGTGAATACATAATGGCAATTTTTATTCAGTTACTTTAAGAAAATGAAACCATATGTATGTTTTTCCTCATATCTTCAGTCAATCTGTCCCATCTAACGGAATTTTTAATTCTAATTCCAAATAACAATCCAAATCAGAAGTAATAAAAATTAACTTCGCTACTAAACACTTATATGTGTGCATCAGTCATTATCAGAAATTTCCTGAATTTACTATTGTATATAGAGGTACTTAATAGATGAATAAATATTTTTTTAAAATTTCGAAGTAACTTTTAATCCTCTAGTTTTTAAAGATATGTAAAGAAAAATAAGTAAATATAAAAAAAGCTTTGATATATTATTTTTAAAATTATTTTAGTGTATTATTAATCACAATTATTATTATTATATTTATAATACAAATATTATATTTTTATACAATGCAGAAAATAATAACAGGTATAATAAATCTGATTTAAAATCCATTATATTTATAAATAAAATTGATTTTTCAATATAAAACAAAATAAAAATATTTCTTTTTATATAGCAGATAGAAAATGTGTTCTGTTGAGATAATTTTATAATCTGGTAAGTTCATAATCTTAAATCAGAAAGTTAAAAGAAAGGAATTCTTAATAAAATCCATTCAAAATCAGTAAAGTTTGAGAATATAGTTCCAGCAAGGAATATGTATTTATTTTTCTTTTAATATATTTAAAATTAAAATATCGACTGTAACATATATATTGGAAATCCAATGAAAAATCGACTTTTAGATATTATAAATATTATCTAAGAATTTGTTATTTAAAAATAAATAAAAATAAATTTTGCATATGCAAAGTACTTATAAATATTATAGTAAAAAATTTCAAACCAATACAGGGAAAATGGAAATATATATTCACACCGAACATTGAAAAAATCGGGAAAAAATGTTAATATTTATCTATATATTTATCATTAAAGATTCTGACAATTTTTTTTTTAAATTAATTCATGAGCTTTCGTTTTTCAACTCTATACACGTCACACATATCCATAATGGGTGAAATGTTTCAGTTCTTTGTCAAGCTAAAACTGAATTTTCTTTTAGCAATACGAATAGTTATTTTTTCCTTAATTAAACCGTTAAAAAGATAATGTAAATGATTGGATCAATTTGATTTCTACTCTGTTGTAGAATGTGGCAAGAAAAAAGAATAAATCAATTTTAGATAGCTAATTAAATTTGCTTTTTGTGCATGAATACTTCCGTAAGTATAAATTCTGCTTAAAAATTTTCACGCTTTTCAAAGTAACTTTTTCTAATAAAAACCGATTTATTTTTAAATTTTCATACTTATATTTTATTATATATATCTATTATACAGTTTAGCCTTATTTTTCCTATCCGTGCTTTATTTTTTTACATAATACGAACCTCAAAAAAGCACTTTTAAAGTTCCACATTGGAATCACTTCCCGCAATGGAATAAATTCATATTCACTTGACTCATGTCAAATTATTTACCTAAATAAAATTTTGAATGAAGAAAAAGAAGGTCTAAGCAAGAACTAAAATATTTAATAAAAAATATAATGGATTTTGTATAGTTATATGGAAGTCTCTTGATATTACAAAACAGGTCCTATAAAAAGGGCCAAATTCTTCTATTTTTTAAGAGTATTTTTTTGTTAGAAAATAAACGTGCTCAGAATAAATATATTCAGCAAACATCTATGGAAGAATACTCTTATGCCATGATTTCCAATGGATCAAAAACTTGCTGTTCGTCAAACCGGTAGTTGCTCAACCAACCGAAACAATTATTTGCCTACTATTACTTTTAACTTCGAAATACTTTCAGTTTTATTTGCTTTAGAGAAAAATTTCTATTTCTATTTAACAAAATTTCTGTATTTGACCCTATCAGAATACTTTAATTTTCAACCCTGTCACTTTTACTATCAAACACACCTTTCTTCAATGGAAATTTTGTGCTTCTAAACAGGGATTTCATTATTTATTTTTCTAAATAATTAGTCATATGGGCGTAGCTAGTTACGAACAAGTTGATATCATTTCACCAGCAAACTTTATTAATCTACAATATTCTAATTCTTTTCCCCGATGCAAATAAATTTAGATCTCATGATTTTCATTCCGTTAAATAATAATTGTGGTTCAGCAAATCCGGAAATAATAGTTTACTAACTCTGTAACTGTCACTTTTGCTCTTAAATTTAAGTTAATTTTTTTATATTCGAAATTCTTTCAGCTTTCATGATGATGACTTTCAATTAATAATTACATTATTTCAATTCGTCGTAATATTTGATATTTAGAAACTATTCACGCAACGGAATTAAAATTAATTAAAAAAATATCTGATTTTTATAAATCGGATAGCAGAATCCAGAAATATATACCTTTCTAAGGGATCTTGAAGAGCTTAATATGACCAGAGAAACAAGCTTTGTCCTTTTCTTCAAGGAATTCCTCCACAGTGATTAAAATATGAGAACAGATATTGGCATTTATACAGATAAACTCTGCATCTGATCAGACGAACATATTGTGTGGCAAGGTGATGTTTTAATATTTCGAATCTGTCATATTTTGTCAATTTAAACTTGAAGATTTACAAGAGAACTAAGTACAATTGCAACATTTTCCTGGTTGTATCGAGTGTGCCCGGTCCCCTCCATATGAATGCACAATGTGAGTCAAATTGCACGGGCAACTTGAATTCTTCAAACCACATGAGACTACTATTCTGACTTCCAGTCAACATTTTCTAAATCCTAGTTTAATCACCCATATGAATGTACAATGTGAATCAAACTACACGGGCAACTTGAATTCGTCAAAGCACCCGAGACTACTATTCAGACTTCCAGTCAACACGTTTTAACCCCGAGAATGGGACATGATAATCTCGCAGATCATAGACGATTGCCGATTCTGCCAATTGCTTACTCATGGTTTTACTCCTAACCCATGTAGTACATCCTGTAGAATAATATTGTACAATATTGTGCGATATTATATGATATTAAATATTCCACAATATTAGACAATATTGCGAATATTGATCAATATTGTACAATATTTGTGTGCTACTAGGGTACCTTAGTACTCGTGATTGTGCACAAAGGATAAGACAAATTTGCTATGATAGATTATCCTATTTTTTTAAAGCTGTTGACAAATACACGGTCATCCTGTAATGGCGTAACCATGGACATTTCTCCTTACATCTTGATATTGTTGGTATAGGTGTTTTATCTTGATTTGGTTGACTTTGATAGGTGTTGTAACTAGATTTGACTCTCTATACAACTTCAGGTCCCTTGTTTACTTCCATCTGCGTCCACCCTCGTTCTGGTCTAATAATATCATAGAGAACCTCCCTCTTACATAATATTTTTTACTATTCCATATTATACCAACATTTCTTTTATAAACTCAACTATTTGCTTCATGTATTACGAGGTACTTTCTGTACAGTATAAAAGTTTAGTTCAGATTGAAATAAAAGCATAATATTTCAAAAGAAATATGTTTATTTAATTTGTTTTCCTGTTAGTTTTTATGAGTCATTCAAATTTTTTTAATTTATAAACCTGACAGTTTCCCAAGTTATTGTTGGATCACATCAACAATCATCATCGACATAGTATGAGTAAAAAGGTTATTCGTGATACTACTAGAGACCTTTTAAGAATGGTTACAGTTAAAGTTTATTTACCTTGGACAGATAATTTTGACAATTCTTTGAAAGTGTTGTTCTTTATGTGGAATATTTTAAATTTCATTTTTATAAGATGTACAAGCGTTTTTTTAGATAGAGAATTTTTCATGAAATTTTTTAAATAAAACTTTTTTACTAATAAATACAAAATTATTTTTTTTAATATTTTGTGCTTCTTTCCCTTGAGGTATATTGATTGAGAATTTATTATGAAAGCATATGTAGCAAGTACATGACGGAGTTTGAGGTTACTCTGCAATGTAAGATTTTCTAGGTAATCGAGAGGTATATAGGTTGCTGAAGTACAAATCAATATTTCTACAGATAGGAATTTCAAGCGAATCTCTATGGAAATATGAAGACACCAATTTTTAATTTTGCTTTTTAATAAAATCATAAAATAAACGCTGCCAATAATTAGAATTAATATCACTAAAGTGTAAGGTGATTATTAATAAATAATTTATATTATAGGCTGTATAAAATGTTAAAAAAAGCGAGTGCAAGGTAAAATGGATAAGTTATTTTATAAAAATTATTATATACTCTCCTTAATGATAAATCTTCAGATAAATTAAAACTACAGAGACTTTGTTGTTTTGTTGAATGAAATGAAATTAACTATAATAAAAATTAATAAAAGAACATATGTTTCGCTAAATATAAAAAAAAAGATTTATAGATATTTTTTAAAAATCAGGATTTTTATATTGAACGAATTTGGCTTTAAGAAAAAAATAATTTTGTTTAAATTACATATGTTTCTTTGAAATAATAATGCAGTCACGGTTATAAAGATAAGATTTACGACAAAGTGATATTGTCAGTTATCCATCCTCATGCATAAAACATATTAACTTATTATTTTGTGTAATAATGGAGATACTTTTTAAACCTATGAAACCATTCCAATCGATTCGGATAAAAAAATTAAAAAAGTATAATCACGCCAATTAATATGCGTTTAAATGTAGACATTTCCTGATTAAAATCAATCATTCCTTTTAAGCGAAAGGGCGTTCCAGAGTGTCACTTCTTCAAATCAAATTCCATCATTGTAAACATAAGAGAACTTATATCAAGGCTATGTTTAAATTAAATTTATTTTTCTTTATCATTTATTTTAAGTAAACATTGAAGCCTTCACTGGCTCTGTTACTTTTTTTCACCTAATAAGGAGTGTATAAAGGCTACTAGGGACCTTTAAAATGACTTTTTGCCATGCTCACTTTAGTAATTTGAAATTTTACAGGGATTAAAAATTAACACTATAAGAGATGACACAAATTTTTTTAAAGCATTTTATTAATTTATTTACGAGTTGGGGGAGGGTTAATACAATATAATCTATATTAATAAAAATGGACTTCGAAATGCGTTGCTAAGCGCAAAACTAGAGAACGGCTCGACCAATTCGGCTAATTTTTTAAAAAACATTTTCGTTAAGACACGAGGATGGTTCTTATGGAGAGAAAAAATGAAAAAAACTGCGAGGAAAATAGTTTAAACGACACTTTTCTTACTCTCCAACCAAAAATCTTCATTTCCTTCCCCCACACCAACTGAGTAAGATAGCAGGAGTAATAAATTATCATTTGTTTAGAAAGAAATACGCGAAGTCAGTTGGTTTTCATTCATAGATAACGGGATGTTTAAAAAAGAAAGAAAATAGCCGCTTTTATTATTAGTCTGTATGAATATTTAATCTATGCCTGCTCAAAATAAAGTCTGGGCAGGGAAGAAAAAGTTATAACAAAGGAAAAAAAGGGTTTATAGAAAGAAAAGTAGTGAAGAAAAAAAGGATAGAAAAGAAAAGAAGGGTGTGTGTGTTACCATTATGTCCTCTGTGCGCGGCATTTTCCAAGCTGTTTTTTAACTTTCGCATCTCTTGAAAACCAACTGTGTCTTTATTTGCTTAGTGTGTTTACATTTATGAAAATTTGAATATCATTATTCTATAAAAATAGAATTTTAGACCTTTCCCTCCACCATTTAAGTAAAATATCAATTCTGGGACAATCATTGCTCGGATAGAAAGAGAAAGATGAGTAGTACAGTGAACAGAGCATCTGAAGAAAATAATAAATAATACTATAAATGAATTATATGATCATCAAAATTTGTTTGGTTTAAAAATATTTTGGTGAAAAACCTGTTATGAGACACAGCTACATAAAATATTAGCGAGCATTAATTCTGGCGAACCGGCTGGTCGCCAAAGGCGGCTAGTATTAGCAATAACTAACGTTAATGAAAAATGTTCCAGGCACTCCAAATTTGTTCGAAAACATTCCAATTTTTATTACTACTTACTCTAACCCTTTTGAAACAAAAGTTGGGATTAATCTTGAAGTTTGAGTATGAGACATCAAAATTAATCAACGTAATTATTCGAAACTACTTAAACTTTTTTTAAATAAAAATCAGTAGTTTTGAGTTATTTTATTGGTTGATAAAAAGTTATGAGTTATTTTATTGGTTGACAATTTTGATATTTCGTACTCAAATTTCAAGATTAATCCCAACTTTTGTTTCAAAAGGGTTAGAGTAAGTAGAAATAAAAATTAGAATGTTTTCGAACACATTTGGAGTGCCTGGAACATTTTTCATTAACGTTATTTATTGCTAATATTATATTATATTACCCCCCCCCCCCCTAACTCGTAAATAAATTAATGCAATGCTTTAAAAAATTTGTGTCATCTCCTATAGTGTAAACCTTAATGCCTATAAAATTTCAAATTGCTAAGGTGAAAATGGCAAAAAGTCATTTTAAAGGTCCCTGGTCGCCTTAAAGATTAAAAATGCAGCAAACGATGTTTATATTATATAAATTTTCGTAAAAAAACTTAACTTTGAGTGGAAGCGCATTGTTTACTATCATTTATTATTTCATTAAACTTTTATTGGTTTCATATTCTAAATACAATAGCTCGGCTAGCATAACTTTATAGTCAGAAATAATAATTTCTACATAGTAAAAAATCCATGCAGAATATATCTACATGCTTTTACAGTTTTTGTATAAATTCCATCCAAATTCTGTTAATCAGATTTTGTGAATTGGAGTAAGGGGGATAAATTTATATCCACTTAGACGGAAGGCGTTTATCTGTGACTAATTTAATCTTGCGTTTACTGATTGCCTTCTCTAATATGCATAAAAACCATCCAAGCTAAGAAATTCCACCTGATCAGATTGCTATGTCTTTTTCAAAGAAATGATTATTCACAGAATTAAAATATTAATTGCAGCACGACTTTGATTGCTCAAAGAACTGGAAAATTTCAATATTCTATAGTAGATTAACTTAACAGTCCAAAAATTCAGTTTAGTTGTTATTATTCAATACAATCATTAGATATTACACACTTATAGTAATGTATTTCATGAAAACTATATAAAATTGCTGATGTTTTTAGAGACGTTCAGGCAATTGCTTTGATTTAATTATTTTATGTGATAAGTACTTTTTTGAAAGTGTTAAATTAAGCTTTCAAATTTCGTGAGTTTAAAAAATATATTAACATGAGATAAAATAAATAATACTAAATTAAACATCGTCTTTTAAATTCATATAAATGAAAAAATTATTTGGAATAAGTATAATTTATCATTTAAGTATAAAAAAGTAAAGAAAGAATTTTGAAATCAAATCAAGACATTTAAAAAGTATTGAAGGTTTTGGCTTCATAATTATTTTGGACCTAATATGCTAGTTTTAATTCTTTTCCTAAACCATTGCTAAAACATAAATTATACCGACTTGTATGTGAATTATTCCAAGTATTAAAATGGCGGAAATATCCTTTATACTTTCTATGTTTAACTTTGTAGTGTAATGAAGAAAAGTCAATATGTATTCTGAGTTTTTTTCTCTGGAGCGAATGAACCAAAAATTTAATTCAAATCTAAAATTTGGATATTGACGTTAGTTAGTAAATTTAATTGACTGAAATAGTTGCTTTTTTAGCTATTATATTCAAATATTGACGAAAAAAGAGATCTGTAGCTAAACTTTTGACAAATTTTGATAAAAATGTCATGTTTATATTATTTGATTGATAAATTCTTACTTCATTTATTTACTTAAATACATTTTTTGAATTATCTATATCGCATTCACTTTCCAAGGATTTGCATTAAATTTTGATATTAAACAATTTTGATAAAAATGTGCTTTCAAATTCCATTTGTTTAACTTGCCATATTTTTGAATTTTGGAATTCACAGACTCTTAACAGAAATAATTTATTTTCAATTTAGGGAGATATAAAAAGAGTTGAGAATCATTAATGTCTTAAGGTTGTAAAACTTTTCATTCGTTATAGCATGAAATCGTATTCGTGTACGAAAAAAGAAAAAAATGTGTTCTTTCAGCAAAAAAATTCAAATGTAATGTCAAGAATGCTGTTGCCACGCGTTTAACAATCTCATCAGAAAAGAAAAATAGTTCTCTTTATCAATTTGATACTCCAAGCAACAGCATGTAAGTGAAATTATGAGAAGTGGGTAAAAAAAATAACAATAATGCATGGCGTTCCACTTTTCGAAGAATTTTTTTCCTCCTAATGTCTCTGTTCCAAACGATTATAAATGCAAACGTTAATAGAAAGTGAAACGTGTGAATTCTTCGCTTGTCCTTCTGTCTGTAATTCACAAATTTACAAGACTGCCATCAGAATGCGGAAATTAAATATTTGTTCGGAATGGAAAATTCGAAGCGATACTCGGGGTGAGAACGTGCTTGACCTGAGAATTCTTTTCTTTTTTCTTTTTACTGCAGATTTCTTTTGTTTTTACACGCTTTTCGCATTCCTCTTCCCCCACACGCTGTATCTTCTTCACCTAGTCACTGAGGTGGTCCTCCAGGTCATTTTCTGAGCCCCTGGCCTACAAATTGTTCACTTTTCAGACAGGTGAACCTTCTTTGGTGATGACTGTTTTGTTGCTACCGTGTAGACAGCGAGCGATAGGTGTTGGAAAGAAAATTATTGATGTTATAATTGACAACTATCTATTCCTTTATATGAAATCTTTATTCGTTAAGCAGCATTTATCACATGAATTGTAAGAGGATAATCTGTAAATTACGACAGGTGTTGCAAAGGTCTTTCAAATTGATGTACAGAGTAAGCCATTGGACCAGTAGGATCAAATTCAATAAATAGTTACATCTTGGGTAATACGCTCTTATAAGCAAAAAACTTAACTAATTAATTAAGAATTTATAAATTTTTGTAAATTTTCCTCATCAGCTATGGATTAAATTATTACATAAAAATTTTTCAACGCTTTAAAATTGAAAAAGATTAAATCTTTCAATTATTTTAGTTCTATTTCAATAATCAGTCATTGGACTCATTAAACCATTGGACCTCGTAGCATCAAATTCAATAAATAGTTACATCTTTGGTAATACGCTCTAATGAGCGAAAAATTTAACTAATTAATTAAAAATGTATCAATTTTTGTAAGTCATCCTCATTAACTTCGATTTAAATTATTACATAAAAACTTTTTCAACGCTTCAAAATTAAAAAATATTAAATCTCTTAATTAATTTAGTTTTATTTCAGCATACTATTTTTCGTTGATTTTAATATATTTCTGAAAATATTTTAAAGTATATTTTACTGTATTATTTTTTATAATAGTAAAGTCACTGAATTAATCAAATTCCTGAGCGTTGTGACAATGTTAAATACTTTTCTTGTGTACAAGCTAAAATTTTTATACAATGGTGATAAATTTTAAAAATAAAATAATTATTGATGAATCAAACCAAGAATATTACCATGCTATGGTGCTTCAGGCTAGAGCTTTGAATCCTCTTTAAATTTTAATAAAACATTCTGATATATGAAAGTTAATAGTACATTTTTTAAGGAAATATTCTAAAATGGTTATTAATTTTTAAATTTTTATCTTTACTTATAATAAAGATGAATGTGTGTTGACATTCTACACATCCTGGTATTCAGTTTGACTAGAGCTACTAAATTTGTCACACACGCACGCACGCACGCGCGCACACACACACCTGAGGGTGGGAATGTGCACATTGAAGTGATATTTCGAAATTTTAAATAGTTGTTCAATTAATTACAATTTAACCTAAATTTTGGAGGCAATGCCAAAAATATTCTTGCACAAAAATAGTTTTAATATCATCGTATATTTTTAAAAAATTACATATTATTGGTATTAATTTTTTGCTTTATAAGTTTCATGTATTTTTGATAAGTTGTTGAAAAAGGTTTTTAAAGAATATATCTAAAAAAAGAATCCATAAGTACATAAGAATTCTGATCTCATATTAAAAGCAACACGAACAATTATAATAATTTAAAAAAAAACATAGGAATTCGGGAAGAACATCACAGTTATTGATAAGAGCTACTATTAATATTGCTGGAAGGTGCAGGGATGGCCTGGTTGCCAGGGTAAAATTAAGCTGCTACCCTAAACCCAAATCACGAGTGGGGGAATCGGATTTCAGAAATACAAGTATATATTTATGTACTTCTGACGCAAATCTGTAATAGATTTAAATTTATATTTGAAATACAAGCAATATGAAGGAAAATGCCAAATTTCGCATTGTTTTGGAAAAGATATTAGATTATATTATTGAAAGGACAGAAATAATTGAGTACATCAATTTTTTACGAGTTTTAGTTGAGCTCATAGGATATAAGGAAATACATTGTAAAAGGAAGATAATGGCGTGATTTGTTGGGAAGCTTAAAAGTATTTTGTTAAATGAATCTTGAATCTTGAAAATATTTTACTGAAGAAGCTATTGAAATAAAATTACATTAAATATTTATTTTAAATTTTTAATAACCATTAATCCCGACGAATAAGTTGATTGCCAAGGGTGATTAATAAATGTCATCATCATTTGGAAGACATGAGCTAATAGGGTTAGAAAAAATATTTTCTTTATCACGTTTAGATAAAAATAATATTATGTAAAAAAAACATTTCTAATTTTATCACGTTTTGACATCTTCTGTTTAGCTGGTAGAATGCTTCAAATACTTGATATTCAATCAGCGTTTAAAAGTCGTTTTAAGCTTGTCTCGATGACGAAAGCATAATTAGTCATGCTTTATTATTTTTCTATCTGTTGTTTTCAGGTAACATTTTAAGAAATCGATAGCAAAACAGCAGGAGATATAGAAAAATGTTCTTAAATATCCTCTCGTGTATGCAATTTAATGCAAATAACTGACACAAGGTTTAAAGTTTTCCAGTACAATTAATTTTAAATGTCAGCAAATATCAACTCTACCGAATAATCCTATTTGTTTGGTTTTGAGATTTATTACGATAAAAAAAAGCAATGTTGAACAACCATCCCAAAATGTACAACATAGAGATTGCTTATCAACAAGTGGTTCATGTTGCTAACCAAAAGAAAAAGTTAAAATAAGAGAGTAAATGAAAAATATGCAATGAGTGAGCGAATATTTATTAGACTATTCATTCACACATTACAATAAAAGAGTCTTTTGCAGTAAACATAAAAGGTAAAAAATAAATAAATAAAGTCTGGATTAATTGTGTCTTAGATATTAGCTTGTTTTCTTCTCATGAACTACATGCATAATTTTAGATATCTTTATTTGTGACTGTTTTTTTCAATAAAATACATTCATTAATACATTTAGTAAAGATTGTTATAACAATTTTATTTCCATTATTCATATACTGAATAGGTAGCAACCGTGTTAGAGCATTCTACAAGCAATACTAGTCACAATTTGATGTCTAAAAGCCTTTTAATGAAAGAACCTACATTTCAAGTACAGCAGGGAGTTCCGGGTTCGAGTCCCGCTCGGACATGCTTGTTCCTTTGTGTTCCATCAAGAAGGGGTGTGAATGTGACCCCAATAAAAAGGGTCTGTGCAAGCGAATGTGATGAGTGAGTAGCTAAGTCTTACTCTTCGCCATAGTTGGCGCTACTTCAAAAACAAGAGACGCTTCTTTCGGCTTAAAACTGGCTGATATCTTGGCTAAGCTTATCTACGGCAAGTGCCACTAATAACAGAAACAATGTAAGTTATATAGAAAAGATTAAAATAAAATTAAAGTCAATGAATATTCTAGTAGAGCAATTGCTCAACAAAGATGACTAATGATCAGTTAAAAATAATTATTTGGTAGACTAATTACTAATTTTTATAAACTGAGCGAGTATTGTTCGTTCATCATTGAAACTCCTGCTATGTTCTTTAGATGACAAAATTATTTATTTGTATTTAAGATTTAGGAGATGATGGTTTTCATAAAAAGTAAATCTGTCTCAAAACTTTCTGTCTTTTGCTTGCCATAAACAAGCCAAAGCATAAATTGCAGTATCGCAGTTCTAAAGAAAAATGAAAAAAAAAAAGTAATTAAAAGTCGTATTTTATTTCAGAAACCATTGCTTTTAAAATATATTTTTCGTACTGCTAATATTTCCAACAATCTATATTTTCAGAGTTAATCATTAATGCTTTTTTAATCATTTAAAAATAACGTTTTTTAATTTGCATTAACAACTTTGATTTCTATGGATAGTATTTTTGTGTAAATAATTTTCATTTCTGTTCAAAGATTTTAAATCTTCAGTGGATATTTATAAATGAATATGTTTCTATTATTCTAAATTAGCAATACAATTTAAGTTAAAAGTAAAATTCAAAAACGAAAGGGGAAAAATACAATGCATCCAGCCTGAAGACTTTTTCAAGGGTCACTCTCAAGCAAGTATACAAAACAGGGATTTTTTCTGTGAGGGGTCTGACATTTCATCAAGATATCGACCCCTCGTGACCCGAAAATCCCTGCCTGAGGGTGACCCTTGAAAAAGTCTACAGGCTGGATGCATTGTATTTTTTCCCCTTTCGATTTTGAATTACTTTAAACTTAAATCGTATTGCTAATTTATTTCATTTCATTTGTGTTCTAGTTGTAGTAATATTAGCGCTCTCTAAATTCAATGTTCTTTTTAATGTTATGGTTCAGGAAATTTGTTTAAGTTTTTTCCATATTGTTTTTCTTTGATATGATAGTTACTTTCTATTATTCTGTTATTCAGTGGATATTTATAAATGATAATATTTCTATTAGTGGGTTATATCATTAGTTGATATCTACTTTTTCCCTTTTTTATTTTCCCCTCTTTATTAATTTTCATGATAAATTGGTTCGGGGAAAAATTTGGCTTGTTCTTTGATATTTGAGACTAAAATAAAACTATCAAACGGTAAGCACACGTTTTGAAAGTAATAAATCAAAAATCAACTATTGATATTTGTATCTAAGATTGTATTCATTATTCTGTAATTTCCTTTTTTACTTTGATTGAAAAAAAATGGATTCATCACAGAAATGTTTATGAATTGACAAACTTCCTGTACTTTTGAATTCATGAAGAAGTACAAACATTTCTCAGATATTCATGAAATCACGCGCTTATCATTTTCGCAAGAACAATAAGTCACTTAATTTAAAAATTTCTTTTTGCTAAGCCTTATGAATGTTTCGGAGCCGATTTTTTTTTAAATAAACTGTGTACGGAAAGTGAAATTGAATGGTTTTATCAAAAGAAACGCAAAAAATATAAATATAAACAAACGAAAATATTTGTTGGTTTATTTCAATGTCTATTGCTGTATCCTATTGCAATCTTTTCAAAGAAAATAGTAAGCCGAATGTCGTTTGTAATTTATGTATGCATCAAAGACGAAAAGGGCTTACCAACAATAGTAATACAGTAACTATTTTTTGTTTTTACTTAGCTTCGAAATGATTTTTTTGCTATTTTTTTTAATCACAGAATTGATTTATAAATGATATTGCTTATATAAACAATAACGATAATAATTTTTTATGAATTAAAAATATGAATTAAAGCAATTTTCAGAAAGATAATACAGAGAAATACGGAAAATTTGCTTATTTATAAATATAGTTACGTACAAAAAGTAATTTGAAATGTTTTAGTAATGTTATATTCACATAGATTATGAAAGAAAAAATTGTATGTCATAGGGTGACCGAAACAGCTATGAACATAAAAACTTATTAAATTTAAGCTTCAAATAAGTTTCAAAAATCTTCACCCATATCCATAACCTATGGCATACGTGACATAAACTATGATAACGTCCATAAATAATTAATTTCTCAACAGAAAATCAACAGCGATAGAGTTAATTCACGTGATGTGACAATAACTTGGTAAATATAAATCTTTAGGGCATTTGAACGTTTGTTTTACAGTGAGCTGTGATAAAATGTCTCTCTAACTTCTAGATGCATAATATTTTTATTTTATACATTTAGATTGTGTACTTGATGTTTATTACGTTAGTAATGATTTGTCTTCAAAGTTTATCAGCTACGCAGTTGCCTTTCATTGTGAAAATTAGTTTTTAAATTTCCTTTTGTTTGATTTATCTTAAGATCTTCCCCCGGGGGGGCACTTCATAATGAGGAAGAGATACTTCCGGTAAGGTGGTTGGATCTCGCCATTCTTGGAGGGTACATTAATAGGTGGGGGTTGGACTATCCCGTAGATGATGGGACGTACTTCCTATGGGGAGGGTTGTACCGTGGCCGGTGATAGTCATTAGGACTCAACCACAGTTCCCTCTAGTGTTGCTTTTGCGGCGTTCATTCAGTTTTATGGTTAATCCGTGTGTCTTTATGGCAGGTTGGAGAGTCTGTTTATGACTTATCGTAAAATATAGTTTGTGACTAAGGATATTTGAACAAAACTGCTAGGGGCAAACAGCTATTGCCATTTGTATACATTTTATATCTCAATGCATCAATCAATGGTTATTTCTCAAAGCCGTTTACAACCATAGATATTTATTGAAAAGTAAAAATTTTGTTTTCAAAAAACTCGATTTTTTAAAAATATTTTATGTAATATATATAAATGTGACAGAAACAATTTTAATAGTTCGTGATATAGTAGCCCTTTCATGGGACATGTGATGATTGCTTCCCACTTACATGATCTTACCAAAAACACTGGTGGGAAATATAAAGGGGCAAAAAAAAAAAGACCCACTGCATATGAATAGAATGCGATGTACCTTTGTGCATTACAAGATGCTTATCATCTTTTCATGGCAAATAATCAGTATTAAATTTAATTATTTGTGTGTGTGACTATAAATGGCTTCATAGGAAATATACTTTTCATCCCTGAAAGTTTAATAATAACATAAAATTCGGTAAAATAAAATATATTTCCTTAAACGCTATTGTTTAATTCTTAATAAAACATTAAAAAGAGAGTGAAATTCTAAAGGGAAATAAATGGTCCATGAAAGGGTTAAAGGGCTTATTATACTGGTTACGCACTATTTATGAAGAATGTGTTAATTTTACCAAACTCCAGCTGAAAACACCATGGAAATATTTCTGATTACTTTTCTATGATTTCTATTTCTTGTTAAATATATAAGGCTAATTAAATAAACTGTCATAAATGGAATATTTTGTAACCATAGTAGTTTTCGAGAGTATTATTGTCTGGAAAATCTCAAGATAGTTTACAGATGTGATACTCGTTGAGAATTATAATTTTTATGAAACAAGCTTATCAAAGACATTCTTAAGAGGAAATAGAAGATAAGATCTGGAAATTGAATTAACATTTCAAGTATTAAACATTTTATTATTTACATGGTTAAGTGTTAGCTATTCACGTGGATGAATATTATTATATATTTTGGCAATCCAGCATGCCATTTTAACTTGGAAAATGTCCGAAAAAATTTGTGTGTCAATCTGTAAAGAAAACTGCTGTGTAAAAACATATAATAAAATAGTACCATTGTTCATAGTGCCACTTCAAAGACTGGTAAATAGTACTGAAATTATCGAGCCATAAACCTAACAATTTCCAACGTCACCATACGCATAATTTTAAGTCTGTAATGTAACGAATTGTTATGATGTTGCAGATACATAGTAAACAAAAAAATCTGTTGTTTTTGTTACTTATGGCCCTTGCCTATCGACAAGCCCCCTGTTGATACAGCAGCAGATTTAAACCGAAGATAAGCGTCTCTTGTTGTTCAAAGTAGCGCCAACTAGGGCCAAGAGTACGACTTAGCTACACACTCGCCACATTTGCTTGCACAGCCAATTTCTACTGGGGGGCACAGTCACACATCTCACAGACAGCACACAGAAGAGCAACCATGCCCATACCGGGACACGAACCCGGGACTCCCAGAATACAAATAATTCTTCGGTGATGTACTGTGACGACACTTTTTTCCTCCTATAAAAATTTTAGAATTATTTAACTGCAATTTATATGAACTGTGCCACGTAAGAATGAGTGGATTTAGGATCATTGAAGAAGATGGACGTCATTCATTCGTGAAAATACCATTCAAATTGTACATATATATATTTATTTTTGAGCAAAAACTAGGAATGGTTTTAAGGACGGTGTCTGTAATTATCTTCTATAGAAAAAGATGTGACGTATCAAAAGGTACAATAAGGTTAGGCATTGTCAAAATGAATTGTGATAATCATCGAAGTTACCATAAATATAAGAGATACTAAACTTTGAAAATATTTATCATATGAAAGGAATATTTATCATATATAAGGATTTATTCTTTCTTATTAGCTGTCATTAAAGCATGAGTTCCGATACAAATACCTCAATTTTTTCTTTGATATTAAACATGAAAACAGATTCGAAGAAAGTATAATAGCATTTCGGAACAGCTTATTTTAATAGAACATGCCAAAAAACGGTAGCGTGTTCACTGGTGTTAGACGAAACCTTTCTCTGAATTGAAATTTCGAAATTCGTCCTAAATGTGGTAAGTAACGCTTCTGTTAATATTTTGCTAGAGCTAAATTGAGCAATTTTTAAATCCGATCTTTTCTTGATTCCAAGTTGGATTTTTGGCAATTTTCTCATAATTTTTTTTATCAAAATAAAGAATTTATAGGGATATAATATTTCTAATATTATAAAGAAAATTTTGCCTGTTTTATCTTGAAAGCGAATGGGAATCCTATGTCATATTGGAAGTTCTTATTGTTCTTCAAGTTAATGCCACCAAAAACAGACAAATTTATTTAATTTCATTTATAAATATGCACCTGAAGGTCAGTTAAATTATTTGAGTAAATATTTATCCTCAGAAATAAATATTTTGGGGTCTGGGACGAGTGGTGAGAGAAAGTTGAAGACTGCTTTCTGTACTTTAATAGAATCTTTTTTTTTTCAAACCGGTTGAATATCAGTCATAGAAATCTAATTCCCATAGAAGCAGAAGCCCTTAAATTAGAATATCCTTTATCTTTAATTGGATATTTTAAATCAAACACAAAATTCGAACTACCTTGCACCGGTGGCTATTTCACGCGTTCTTCTCTGTTCGAAACACGTGCAGCCGACACAAAGAACACCATCCGGCAGATTACCTTGAAGGAGGGGACTCGAGTTCTTTTCTGTCTGCATACAAATGGTGAGCGGTATCCTCAAGGCTAAGCGTTTACATGGAAGTGCTGAAAAGCTAACCACGCCAAGAGAGATAGCCTAACACCTGACATTTTCTTTATTCCATTGTGTACAAACAAGTCCCGAATCGAAAAGAGGACATGAGATATTGCCTTACTTAAAATGGCTTAAGATCAACCGGTTGCCGTTTACTTTGAGGGGTTTTTATTTTTAAGAACTTATTATTCCAGTCAAAGTGGGTGGGCGAATTTCGGATAAATATAATATCATACTTTGGTAAGTAAAGATTAAGCATGAAACTTTAGCTCAGATGAATCATGCATCGCCTTTTTTTAAAATTAGGTCGTCGTTACAGAAATATTTAAATGGAGCAAGTACAAGGCGTTTACACGAAAAGCATTTAATCTGAACAGTTTATAAAACAAGAGCTGTTGATATAGTGCAATTAATTTTACTGATACATGAGTCTATCTTTGAAACAACATAACCACCTCGAACTTTGAGTTATACTATAAGTGGCCGTTATCTGTCCCGAAAGGTAAGAGTGAAAAGTTCATAACGTTAAGAGAAAATAACGTTAGTCAACTGGTTATCACCCTCAAGTAAGAATTTTGAATGAAATCCTTTTCTCTCCCCTTTTTTGTATAAGATTTACTTCGATGTTAAAAACAAATCAATTACGAATTAATAAGAAATGAAAGGGAACTAATTTTTTAGAATTTCTAAAATTTTGGAACGAGAGTCATTTACTTACGCATTTGTTCGAACGAAAATTATAAGAGTTAGAAATTGAAGTCCCTTAGTTAAAATATATTAAAGAGTTAATCTACTTTATACAACACTACATATTTAATATTAGATGAAACATTTTTAGAGATACCATCTCAAACGAATTTCATTTAGATAATATAGGAATAATAAACATAGGAAGTTGGCAGGTTTTTCTAATATTTAGAAGAAGAAACTAATTTATTATGCAATAATTTGTTTTCTCTAAAGGTTTTTTCCCTACAAAGATTTGTATGTGAAAGAAACATACCTTAAACACTCTAAAAAAACTAACTTTCTGTTTATATTATAAACAATGCTACGAATTCTCCGAGATTATCGACAAACCAATCGCCTTCAGAGTATGTCCCAGATCCCTAGTTTAGTCATGCTTTCCATGAATAAGCAATGACTCATTCACTTTCCATTTAAAATGAGATATTTTGTTTCATTCAAATGGCAACAGATGTTTGCAGGTTCGTATTGTCTACTGAATGTAACATTTTGTACCTCAACCTGAAAGGGTGAGTTCCAAAGTCATCATTGTATCGAGACATGTTTTATTTCTAAGTTCTGAATGTGGGCCATTTGATTGTTAAATTCTGCTGGGAAAAAATGGGGGGGGGGGGGGGAACGAACAGCTTTTCACCGGGTACTTTTATAAAAAACCTTAATATGAAAAGCTGGAATTGTTTTTTAGGATTTAATACAAATAAGTTTACTTTCTTTAGCGCTAGGGGAGAATAATTTTATTTTGATTCCTGCTTTTAAACATTTTACTCTTTACAATATATTCTCGCGTAGAATTGTTTTGAAATTTCGAATGATTTCTTAGTCATCGTCGGAAAAGCAACTAACAAATGAAATATACTGAAAAGAAACCGGAAGAGGAAATGGACGTTACCACCGTGTTTTTTCATCTTCTTTGTTTGACAGAGCCATTGCGTGATCGTATTTTACTGTATTTAAACTTACTTTAAGGCATCTGCCTAGTTTAAAAAGCAGTTTTGGATCAAAATTCCCAAATTTTTTTATTGTTTTATTTAAAAAACCATTTATTCGGGTTTCCACATTTGTGTTTGTTTTAATTCTGCGGTAAATAGGAACCGAGATATGTGATTTTTCATAAACCACAAACCCTAAAATGTTTTCCGACATTTTATCAAATGCATGCCTTTATGAATTGTTATTTATTGTATAAGATATTCTATTAGCAAGTCAGCGTATTAGAATACGTTTTGGATAAGTTTATGTCGAAAAGATTTGTAATTACATCTGTCTTTGAACATTGTTTACGTTTACAAAGCCTTTTTAGAACTAGGCAAATGAAGACTTGGATGCCGTAAAAAATGTCATACTCAAAACATACCTTAAAAACTTATTAACGAATAACCTCGAAATGTTACATTTATGTTACCTTATATGTTCCAAAGGCAATGAGCTAGGGATATAACTTTGAAGTGAGCAATTTTTGTTTTAGAGTTACCTAAAGTAATTTTCAACAATGAATTTTGTGAAATTTTCAATACAAAAACACTCGACAACTACAACTGTTTTGAAACTGCATATATTTTTTAGATTCTAGTTCATTCCCTTCACCACAGCTGTAAGTATGTTGTATTTAAGAATAACTGGAATTTTTTGTAGAGTGTTTTGCTTTTTGTTGCATTTTCGCTATTTTTTAATGTATCAATTTACCCAAATTGGCACATTTTACAAAATTTCAATTGGTACAGATCAATTTTTTTCATTATTTGCAATCACATTGATCTAAAAAAAACCAGACTTATCTCATCAGAGGTTTGTTTCGCCATCACTAACAGTTAGAGAAGCGATTGTTTTTGACCATCGCAAAATACATCGAGTTCTAAATTTTTTTTCTTGAGGCCAGAATTTTTCTTTCAGTAACCCCCCCCCCCTAATTTACCGTTTAAAACATTCACGTGACTATTGGTTTACACATGCGTCGATATTTAGCGAATGAATTAGGGAATTGATTTACAGAATTCTTGCTTCTTACGACTCTGTCGTTTATTGGTCAGACAGGAGATTCATGTACATAGTGGAAATTCGAGCCAAGATGGAATTTTTCATTGGTGATAAGTCAAAAAATATGGCAACTTTATCTTATTCTAATAATTTTAAAAAGCGATAAATTGATGCCTCTAAAGAGATAAATCGCTAATTTTCCACCAATGCATTATTAGGCTCCAAAAACCCCATTCCAAAACGACATCATTTTCTCACATGATAAAGAAAAATTATAAAAAAATAGGCTAAGCTTGGTACATTATTTAAGCAATTATGTTTAGAAAGATAAATATTTGTACTTTAAATTGGTATGATAATCCCTTTTTGGTTATAGTTATTCTTTTCAGAAAATACCTGCCAAAAACATCGAAATTAAAGTTAATTTTTAAGTAATTAAAATTTTAATCAAAATTATAAGAATAAAGGTTTTGCTTTGCACATTCTCATCCACCAAATTTTATTTGTGCCAAATTTGGCACCTCTAAGTCAGGCAGTTAGTTCTATGGGTCGCCAACAGGCATACGAAAACTCATCTTTATTGGTATAAACATTGAATATGGTTCTAGTTATGTCCAAAACAACGCTGCTGAAAATGGTGATTTTTTAAAGTTTTATTTCTATTATTTTTTATATTTATAATATTTTAAATTCATAACTGCAAATTTTTTTTATAAAACAGCCAATCTTTTTATGGGGCTTTATATTGTCTTCTCTTATATTTTAAATATATTCTAAATTAATTCCTCTATAAAGCAAATTAAACATTTAAAATGTTCATAAATCTGTCATGCCGTAAAATGTAATGCACCTTTAGCAATATAATTCAAGCAATATCATCAGAAAGATTAATATTGTTTGAAGATAAAATATCGAAAAACAAATACTACTCTGTCTTAATATTTGTTTATATAAGATAAAAATTTTAATTTTCTGACTTATTTATTAAAAAAAAAGTGAAACTAAATAAAATGAAATATATTAAAAAATCAGTTTTATAGCATTTAAAACAATGAACTTAATAACACAGACTTGCAAAAATGCTCATTTTATAAATATTTGAAGATTTACAAACATGTTGCAATAAAGAATAATTATAAATAGAAATCGGATTTTCATTCTTATATTTCAACAAACATTCCAGTTTTGAAAATAAACAATGTCTCATAAAAGAACAAAATGTTTCATTTTTAAATAATTCCAGCAGTTATATATTTCTTTCGATAAACGGTAGACTAAATCTGAGTAATAGAAGTATGTAAATGCTTTTGTAATAATTTCGAGAACATATTCAAAGTAACTGGAAATAATTACATATGCGTGGTGTTTTAATGTAATCTAAAGGTTTAAAGCGCAATTTGTCAGACTGAGAGATATTCAGAATCTTATAAAAACAGATGAAACACGAACACAATCCAATGCCTTGTAAATATCAAAGATCTTTCTTTTTCTTTCAACGCGAAGATGCATCCATTTGTGGTGAAGGTTATATAAGCCAGATAACATCCATCGGACTAAAGTGCACTTTTGGCCCTACAGATATGTTACTCGTCTACTAACCTTAAGATCCGGAGTTCGGGCCTAGAGCTATCCGCTAATCACCTACAATTTAGTAACATATCCGTTGGGCCAAGTCCGAGGGATGTTATATGGCTTATATAGCATTCACCACACATTCATTTGGTGGCTTCGAAGGAAATTATTGATTGATTACACCGACCCTCTCGAAGGCATTCAAAAAAACTTGCAGGAACTGTAGTTGAAACCTAAAAGCCATCGCCGGCTGCGGTACAACCCTTCCATAAGGAAGTACGTCCCGACATCGATGGAATGTAACTTCCTCCATCCTTTCGTGTAACCTCAAGGGTGGCGAGAATCATCCACCATACCGGAAATTTTTGATGCTTATTTAGGAAGTTCCCCTTTTGTACAAGTTTAGGTTCCACATATTTAAAAATAAAAGAGGAGAATACACACATGTCAGCAGAATAAGCTATTATGAGTATAATCTACGGTTAATTCATTTAAAGTTGCAATAGAAAATAAAAAAACAATTAATATAATTTGGAAACTTGATAAATGGAGATTATCATTGCATGATTGAATTGCTGTATTAATGGTATCTTTTGAGTATATTTTCCCCTGATCTTTTAAAAATCAAAATTTATTTTTAATAGTTTTGAGTTGTGTGAAAAAGTTTTTTTACTCATTTCATCCATTGAGAAAACATCTAGATATAGATCTAATGCCTGGAAAAAATCTCTTTCTCGCTCTTTTTTTAAATTTTGTTATTTATTATGTATTCTTTGAGACGAAAGCATAGTTAAGAGAGTTGAAATTAGCTTAAAACACTGGGTAAAAATTTTCTGTTTTAAAATCCCATAGTAATTTTTGATATGCTGATTGCTTTACCCAAAATAATTTATAATTAATTAAAAAATTTCCCTTAATAAAAATTGTTTTATATTTATCCTACATTAATTCGTTGTTCATTCATTTATTTTCAGTTAATTGGCTTTTCTAAGGAGTCGAGAAATAATGCAGAGTTTATATCGAATTCTAATAGTTTTATCCTAATGTTTAAATTTATCACATTTGTTTTGAAAAAGAAATATAAATAAAAGTCTTTTTACAAGTAACAACTCATTCCATTCTTTTCAAGAAGTATAATTTCTTATGTGCTCTTTGAATTTATTAAATATTTTGATAAAAAAAGTGCTGATTATAACTTAGTTGTGAATTTTTTATGACTTATTTCTATTTGCCAAAAAATTATTATTTTCTGATTATTTATCTTAAGTACAAAAACAATTCTGTTACCCTTAAGTAGGACACTCTTAAGGGAGATAATTTACTTAATGGTAATGAATAATTAAAATTTTCTAACCCAGTTGCAATATGCATGAAATAAATAAATTTTTTCAAAAATGCTTTTTAAACTAGAATGTTATTATTACTAAATTACTGTCACATCGATAAATTTTGATGAACTCTTCGATAAGATAAATTAACATGATTTTGTATTTAAGAATCTGTTTTTCTATTTTCCTTAAAATCGGAGTTGGGGATTAAATCGACAGAGATACACCCGATGGACCACTAAGACATTTTGGGGTGACTACCTTTGCTAAGATCTAAGACGCGCATAATAAAATAAACATATTTATGGAATTATTATTATGTATGCAATTATATAGGTAAGTACATATTCCGTTTTTATTATTAAGCTCTAATAAATACTTCTATCATGTCAGAACAAGATTTTATTTTCGGAATGAGGTAGACAAAAACCGTAGGCGAAAAATTGAAACTTTATTATCTGCACGAGCATCTAAAAAAATCAGCTTTTAATAACGCGTTGCCATTGCGTTTACAAAAACTCCGATTTAAAAAATAAGTTAATGACTACAGAAAATAAAACCTAGAGAAATATCATTTTGAGCACGCGATTATACGAAATGAAATAAATAGGAAATGCGATATTTTTTAAAAACAATTAATGCCAAGCAAAGTTTTTTGTATCGTTTGCTATACTAAAGTGACTCATTCAAATGAAAGAATTAAAATGAGTAAAAATACAATTTAACTCGCACGAGCACGTGGTGCTTGGCCGTTCAAGAAATGATGTTCTGGCATGATACATTGAAATATGCAAAGCAGATTTCATTTTAATCTTTTCTTTTTTAGCTCACCACACTTGTTCCACTAGGTTGAAGCAACTCCTAGAAAAAATTAGAAGTATTACACACTCTGGAAAAGTCTGCCCACTCCTACTTTAAATGCAGACTATTGGAAGAAAGAGCGTACTGTTAAATATTCAGTTTTTTCTGTTATAAAACAGATTCTGCTGCACATTTAAATAACTAAAAAATGTTTTTTGAAGATTAGTTTATAAATATTAATTTTATTCAAAGACGAACATTCTAAATTGTAGTCAATATCATATATAATCAATCACCTTATCAAAGTCGTTAGAAGGTTTGAAATGTAACAAAGTTATTTTAGGTTAAAAATCATTTCTCATCAAATATTTAATTTATTTATTAAACAGAGTAGGGATGATTTTTAAAGAATGTATTAACTTTTTAATAAAGGAATAATCATCATACATTCTCTAAAAGAGGTTTCGTGTAAGGTCTAATTTGTTTGCTCAGTTATTCAGAACTGAAATGTATTCTGTCCGAACAGATATAAGATTTTACAGCCAAATAGCTTTTATTTCATATGATACCAGCTTCCGTAATCAGTTGCAAGCTTAAAGAGGACTCATGGCAGTTCTTGTTCTGCATAAAATGCGGCTTTAATGTAGGACAATTGTTTTTTCTTGATAATCAAATCTGTTCATAAATTAACTTTATTTCCGAATTTTTTTCTCTAATATATTCATTCACCTGGTGTGTTGTGAGTAAATTTCCGATTTTGTAAGTGTATAATTCTAAAAGAAATTATTTAGGTTACTATAGTTATGTCCGTAATGTATGAGAAGTTTAAAGCAACTTTTATTTAAGTGGCATAGTTTAATAAGCACAAAAACTTTCCTTTTTTATCATTGGATCGATGAAGTATAAGTTAAGCTTTATATTTATTTTAGGCAATATCAAATTTAACAATTGGTGCATTTAGGCTCAGTGAGCACAGTCGAGCTTAAGTGGGATCAGATGTACCAATATGTGATACATATCAAAATCACCGTGCAAATTTAGAGTCATTTGAAGAAAGAACAAAAAAAGAAATCTCTCTTAAATTTACAAACCATGCTAACACATAGACGGATTAAATGAGTGGCGAATGTGTTTATCATTATACGACTATCACTCAAAACTGACTGAATTTATTAATGCCCATTTTAATTTATAAAAAAATCATTTGTGACCATATGTATAGTGGAGATTGGGGCAAGTTGATGAGCTGAGCAAGTTAAAGAATAATTAATTTTATGCTCAAATTACTAAGATTTCGCTATTTTAAGGATACTGCAAGAGCTTTTACACGCCAATACTGAAAATTTGCACAGAGAAGACATTGCTGCCATTTTGCTGTTTTCAAAATGATTTTCCGGTATTTTGATGAAGTTGCTGTAATTTTTATGATCTTCAACGCAAGATACCATTGATTAGCAGGTGATATATTCGATTATTCTTTATTATAAATAGTTATCTTAAACAATACATTTTTTTTAAAAAAAATGTCATTCGCTTAAATTTTATTTTTGTTAGTCTTACCGATGAATCGAATCAAATCAAACAAGATTATTCTAATAAGTTGACGACCTCCTCATCTTACGTAAAGTGTTTCTAATTTTCCTATTAGCGTTTCTATCTATTTATTGCTTTGTTTTGAAAAATTTTCTTGATGAACATAATCCTAGAATTACTTCAAACCAACCGAAAATGCCATAAATTTTCAGGTAATATTTTAATAATTTCTTCTTGGGAAGATATCATGGTTCCAAAAGAAGTACATACGGTGCAGCAAGAATATTTAAAGTGACAAAAGTAAGAGGTTAGGGATGCAAAAAAAAAAAAAAGAATTTTGCTTAAAAACTGAAATTCACTCATTGTCACTCATGATAAAGATGAGATTCTTAAGAAAATATAGTGCAGTTCTTGCATGTTATAAGATTTTTTCTGAAACTCCAAACCAACCAAATAATGTTGCAAAAACTACATAAAATAGCAAGTAAAATATTCAAACTAGGGAGATAAATTTGAATTTAATTTTTGATGTCGAAAAAAAGGCACTGATTTTAGGCTATATTAATTTACTTTGAGTCAGAGTTTAAAGACAGCAAAAGCATCTTCCATTTTCTACATCAGTTAGGGTAACGCTATATAGAATAGAGATTTTTAATTTCCTTTATTAAATTTTGTTTTAATTCAAAAGTACTTCATAATGAATCCGAAAGAATGATTAATTAACAATATTTAGTTTTAAATGCATCAAACACTAATAAAATAAACAGAATCGTTTGAAATAATCGGTCAAAAATATGTTAAGTCTAACCTCATTCGAGTGGGAAAAAAATAACAAATCGAAGTCTTTCTCATTTGTCGATGGAGAAATGAATATTTTTGGTGGGAAAGTTGTTTTTAATTTATAAAATATTAGCCACTTAATTAACCAGAATAAATGTTAGTCTATGTTCTTTTCTACACTATAATCTATCTCTGTGCTAAATTTTGCTCAGCTGTTCTGGCGTAATTGACTAACATCACCTATCCATCAATCCAAACTTTCTCATTTATAATAGTAATATAGATGATAAAATAATTTTTTTAATTAATTGCCACAAAAGAATCGTTAAGGCATACTTTCATATTTATGAAGAAAGTTTTAAGCATTTATTTAACAAATATTATCTTCTCAAACCGCAACTTTTTAATAAATAAGACTTTTAATTAAAAGCATCAGCTTTCAATAATTTCTGGCGAGTGCAGTTTAATTGCCACTTAGCTCAAGAAACTGTACTTGTTATTTCCCTTTAAAAGGTATATAAATTTATGAAGAAAATTAGTTGTCGATGTTTAAAAAAACATTTTGGTTCAACAGACATTTTCATTTCAATTAAGAAAGAATATATTACATTACCAATGATAAAAAGATTTTGTATATTAAAATACTTAATATGAAAGTAATTTCTACATTAGAAATATTAGATATGGAAGTATTTTATCCAAGCAAAATGAGTAATCAGCTAATTAAATACTAAAAGGTAAAAGAAAAAGAGAAATGATAGTTATCAGTCGAATATTACGAAATTTCTAATTAAATATATAATATTTATGAAATATCAAGTTAATCTTCCATATTAACAAAAAAAGTATATATTTTTATTCTATATTAAAATTATGAATGTTTCTAGACAAACTGAAAAATTAAAATGAAATAAGAAAGGAATCGTTGTAATTTAGTATGCATTAATTATCAGTTTGAATTGAAATATAGGAGCGAAAAACAAGAGATTTAAATAAGCATTGCACAAATTTTGATCCATTTTTATTTAAATTTTATTTTTATTTAAATTGTTAAAAAAATTTATTTGTTTAATTTAATTGATCTATTATTCCTTTATTATTTATTTATTCTTTGTTATTTATTCTTTTATTAATTCTTATTATTAATAATTCTGTTATTTATTCTTTTATTAATTCTTATTATTATTCTGTTATTTATTCTTTTATTAAATCTTATTATTAATTATTCTATGTTATTTATTCTATTATTATTTATTTATCTTTTAATTGTTAAAAAATAAAACTATAACATAGAAATGAATATTTTAGAGGAAATTTTACATTAATTAATGTATCAGCAAAGGTAAAATTAAGAATTAAAAATTCATCAGCTGAATAGATGTTTAAGAATGGATTATTGAAAATAATTGAAGAGAAAACGAGGCAAAAAATTTATCAGGCTTTGCTAAAATATTAGAAGCCATTAAAGGATTTAACTATCTTATTACTATAAAATTATTTTGATGAATTAAACTTCTCTGTTATTAATATAAACAAGTAATATGCAAACGATATCATATTTTCATTAGAAATTACGCTAACGAAAGGCAAGAATTTCTTTTAAAATGTTGGAAACAAAAAAATCCTCCACTTATTAATTGTTAAATAAATAATGTATACATTTAACTGAACGTCTGAAATGTACTCAAAATAATTTTTATTAATTTTTATGCTTCCAATGTAGAATAAAAGCAATTTTTCAGAAATTTTCTGCAAACATTAAATAAAATTTGTTTCGTGAAATCAGTTAATAGGTTTCTTTCTTAATAAAATTCTATTTTTGAATCACAAAATTTTTGAGCAAACCATTGACATCAAATAAATATTTTTCTTTGAATTTAAGAATAGTATTTTTAAGAATAGTACACTGTTCTTGAATTTAAGAATAGTATATTTTTTAATAATTAATAAATCTAAGAATACATGTGGGATACATAGTGAAAATGTGGAATCGTATTTACTTCAATTCTTTTAATATTATAAGACACAATTTCAATAAATTTATTTTATATTTCATTCTGTAAATTAATTTATTTACTGTTAAGATAGAATGAAGTGTATTAAATTATAAATTTTAAAATTCGTGTCGATAGATGCTATAATTTCATTAAATAGAAATATTCTTGTGATTTCTTCTTTCATATAACAATTTTTTTCAGTTTATTTAGTCCCCCCCCAATTTTTTGTACTGTTGTTGAAGAATAAAACCAATAAGAATTTATATTGTAACAATTGTATTGATTGTTATTGTTATTTTCTGTAGACACAAAAAATCCTCCTAAAACATATTATGAATTATTGATTACTATATGATTCGATTACTGTTGTTCTTTACACCTTATTAAATGAATCAAAATTATTATAAATAAATATTGTGAAGTGGAAAATAAAACATTGAGCAAACAGGTGAAAATATTGTTAAATTCCTTACCTTCGAAGTTGAAATAGAATTTTTAGCAATAAGTGGATTTTTCACTGTGTTATGTACAATAAAATAAGTAAAAAAGGCTTAATTTTCACTTGATTCACATATTTTTTACGTCTTTTTTCAAAAATAGCTGAATTTGCTATTAGCTAAAGGCTACTTAAATGAAATTAAAGATTAAACGTTCATTAAAAGCAATTGATCCGGTTAACAAGTCGTAATAAATACCTTGATAGCATTAAAAATTGCTTTAAATGAATTTAATTTTTTGCAAACGATAAATAATAAAATATATTCTATGAAATTATCTTACGATTAATTACGATTAAGGTAACACTTTTATTCAATTTTTCTAAAACAAAGTAAATTTAAGCTTACTAATGTTTAAAATAATCCAAGAACAAAAAGCAATACAAATTTAATATATTTTCAATACGATATTGATTTAAAAAAACATTTTAAAATAAGAGAAATCATTAAAGCAAATGAATTTCTTTCCGTAAAAAATTAAATCTAAATGAAATCATAATAGACAATGACCATTTAGAATATTTCTAAGATTTCTTTCTTTCTTTCTTTCTTTTTTTTTTTTTTTTTTGCTTTCATATTTAGTTCAATCACTACTACACAAATAAAGAATCTTTTTTTTTTCGTATAAAAAAAGTATTGATAGGATTTATAATTAAAATAAATTCAATTCATATTTAGAATAAATTATTAATTTACTTCATTTTATTAAATTTAATTTTTAATAAATCGAATAACAAAATTTTTATTAAATTAAATTTATATCAAAATTTTTAATTTTACTTTTAAAATGTTTGCTGCATTTTGAAACATTCTATTTTACTAAATTTTAATGAAAGATGTTTTAAAATGAAAACCGTGTCAAAATTCGTAGAATTTAAATGATTTTTAGTTGCTATTATTAAAAGCTGATAAAAAAATTCTTTTTCCTTAGTAACAATAACAGAAATCAGAATACATAATCAAAATTGTGGAATAAAGAGAAGACAGTGAAAATCAGTCAGAGAAAAACGGCAATATCATATGTTTTTGAAATGTTCTGATTAACATAAAATTATTTAGCATAGTCGACATTTTTGAAATAATTTTATTTTTCTTGTTATTAATAGAACAGTTGTGAGAGGTTATACGAGAAAAAGAAAGGACACATGTTTTAAAAGTGAGTTTTATTCATAGAGCTGGTCAATTCTATTGTTTTATTCCATTCTTCTACGGACTAATATTGAAAACAATTCTGAATTGCTTAATTTTTTGGACTTTTTTTAAACTTTACTTTATGTTCTGCATCTTTTTTTAATAATACATGTTCTTTTAAGTATTCGAAACTGCATAAGGTCTTCAATTAAAAATGGAATTATGCTTTTTATTTTCAATATGACGTCTGTCAATAATTCTTCCACTAAACGCTTAAATCAGCATGGGTCGATGAAAAAAAAAATTAACGTCACTCAAAAGACAATTCCCTTCATGATTCTAATAACAAAATAATAAAAGAGCGAAACTTGATTCAGAAATGTCATAATATGAGTTATCAGAACTTCTTAAAATATAAAATGGAATCATTGATATCATCTTTTTAGCTCTATTACCATCTGAACAACAGCAAAAATAATCCGGGTTAATGCAAGGCATCTGGCAACCCTAAATAAAGTAATTTTGCTGTCTCTTAGCTTTTAAAAATGAGCTCACCAAACAGAAAATAAACAAAACCCCAAGACCTTGAAAGAACTGGATCTAAAACCGTGCACTTAACCTGTTGGTCTTGGAAAAGGGGGAAATATGATTCGCAAGGAAGACGTTTCTAGAATTTTTCAGAAACCGGTGCACAAAATTTAATTCTTTTGTTAAATCTGAGCATTAATTCATCACCGTCCCATCGCAGATGCGAGGGCGTGATATCGTTTGGCATTACACGTAAACTACGAATGAACCTAGATCGGTAATGACTTGTTGTCGTTTCTGACCTTACCAAAGCTGGATTTCTAGATCGAAGTAAAAATAAAAGGGGGTTTCGGCAATAATAGTTGACGTCTGGGAGAAGGTTCAGTAAGTTATTGTACCGTTGCAGGTAGTTATTGGCTTCGGATGAATCTGTGCCATTTAAGAATCAGGACAGAATACACCCAGTCTGCTGTGTTGCCAGATTGGAGAATCTCTTTTTCTTTCTTTCCGTTCGGCTGCAGAACATCTGCGCCTAAATTTTCCTGTAAGCTATAAAACCGTTCTTTTCTCTTGCAGAATAAGATCTGGAACGTTTCTGGCTTACTTTTGTTCTGATAAATGATGAGATTCCACCAAAAGTTGAAATTTTGATTTGTTCGTAAAAGGTCGAATAACTGAGGCGAGAACAGATTGTTTCTTTTAAATGTAAGAAAATGAGTGGATCGTAAAATTTTTATGGTTTTCCTTTCTTTTGGATTTTGCAATTCTAGTTTTGATGGCATGTCTTCAAAATAGTTATTGAATTTTGTGATTTATGTGCCTTAATATGTTATCAAAGTGTAATAGGATCAGGATGAAGAAATACGTAACAATGGAAGAATAATACGGAATGTGACCTTAACCTCTAAAAAATCACAATAATAATAAATAAATAAAATGGGTGAAGCCATTATTTCTGACCAAGCAAACAATTTGAAATAATTAAAATAAGAAAATTCTCACTTATGTTTTAAAATTCTTATACAAAAATCATAAAAAATTCATTTTTTATTTTGTTTAATCTTTACAAACATTCGCAAGCCATTATAGCATATGGTACAAATTACCTTCATCATTATGTATTTTAAGAGGTTGTTCAATACATTTTCGTAAATAAATGTTTTTCTTCAAAATTTAGAATTATAGAAACGAAATTGAATTCTGAATGATTAATTAATTCATATACTTATTTAAATTTAATGACTGTAATATTTTTAATAATTAAATTTGAAAATCATCCTTACAATAAGAGGATGTCAAAAATTCAATATTGATTCCTAATTTTTTAAAAATATATTGTTTTCTTTTAGCATAATAGGCCATATATTATATTTTTATGTACACAAAGTTTGCAAAATATTGAAATTTATAATCGTTAAGCTATTAGACCTCTAAATTAAAAAAAAATCATTGTTTTAGACAGGTTAATTTTAAAAGAGAACTCATTTCAGGTATTTTATCTATCGATCTAAACTAAACAATGAAACAGAACAGAGAGAGCGAAGATACTTATTATAAGATGTTTTACAACCAAATTGTATATTTCTAACAAATTTTAGGACAATATCCAAGCACATTACAAAAATTAGATATCACAAGGAAGTAGATCAATGTGGTCTTCGATTTTATGTTCAGAACCTTAAATCTGCAAGAAAGTATGCATCTAATTTGGAAAGGAAAGCCATCAACGAAAATGGAAAGGCAATAACTCAACATTGTGACAAAATAAATGAATGAAATTTGATATTATTCTTTAAAAATAAAATTTCAAGACAGTTTCAGAATGGTAAAATGGAAGAGTTTTAAAACACATATTTTCCCTCCTTTTCTCATTAAACAAAGAAGAAAACACAAAACTCGAGTATGCGAATAAGATGGGGAATGATTTTACTCATTATGCAAATGGGGTAATCTCTTTTCTTTTTGACTATTTAAATACTCCAAACTCGAATATTTGGCATACTTTTTATAAAATCAAATATATCATCAAACTTACCAAGCATAAAAGTGTCCTCCCTGATGACCGGTTTAGTATATCGCAAAATAATGCTAACAGCAGCCAATAATGAAATGTATTTTTCAAATATTTTTTCATTAACATATTTATTAAGACTTTTCACAACAAAAAAAGGTGGAGTTATTTAAAAGAAATCGATCGCACTTTATATTTGTATATAAATTTTCAAAAATATTGTAAACAAAAAGGCATTTTCAAGCGCAAGCGATAAGAATCTCTCCACGCTTGATCAATGTGAAGCCGACCGTAGAAAATCATCAGGTATGATTTAATACAATACCTTGAGAAAACTCATTAGCTTCAGGTGATATTAATAGTGAAAAAAAGGAAAAGCCTTTAAATAATACAATAGTTACTACCATTTGAATTAATCGTGATTTATTTTTAATTTTTATGAGTAAAGCCAAAGTAGCATTAAAATCAGAAATTCATAGCATGTCTATCTGATAAAAGTAGTTTTTGCTAATTATAACACAAAATGCTATAATTAATTAAAAAACTCCTTATGTAAAGCAAATAATAATTTAGAGTTCAAAAGTTTCTAATCAAAATTGGATGATTCACTTTTATAGTATAAAATGAAATCTCCTGAAAGCGTCTGAATGTCGGAACCACAAAACCTCCAGAAATAATTAACAGATATTTGAGATATTTGTATCATTCTGTAGTGCATTTATTGGGGAGGGTTTTAGTACATTAAAGTCATATCAATATTTAAAAAAAAGGAGTTTTATGATCGTGATTATAATTTTGTCCTTATTCGCCCATGTGCGAAAACCTTAAACTGCGCATGACAAATAGCAAGAGCTGTGGTATGCATATGGGAAACATTTTTGTTTATGTCTGATTTCAAACAATGATTCAAAGCTCATTATGCCCTCCCCCTTCCCAAGAAAGAAATTCAACATTGACCGGAAGTGGAAAGAAACGTTTTAATTAAAGAATATCAGAGAAATAATGTCCTCACTTAGGGAAGGCGAGTTTTCGGATGAGCGAAGTAACTGTCTTTCTTTAAATCGCCATGCAGCTGAATTGCGGAGACAGAATGAATCTCCTGAGGAGCGAAATGATCGCCTGTGTTTCGTCTATGGACATATCATAGTTTCACCTTTTTAACAGTCTAAATATTTCTGAATGTGTGTTATAAAAAAGCTTTGTAGCTATTTTTGATCATTTCTAAATATATTCTTATGTTTGTTTGATGTTGCGTAACATGCCCGTGTCATATCGGGTGGAAGCTGGACTTAAGTTTAAAGTTGATTTTTCTTCTTGGATTCTATGCCACGGACAACGCCAGGTGGGTATTGTTACTATATTCAAGAAGTCTTCAGAAAAAACCCCCCAATATACTGCCTTAAGATGATTGTTTCTAATCCACAGTCATTGAAATGAGTGCTAGCATTTTAAAACTTGAGAGAGAGAGATTTGATATAATTTGATAATTAAATCATAACTAGAAATTTATCAATATAATTTATTACATTTTCATATTCCCTCGTAAAGACAGTCAACCTATTCATATTTAAACTTAAAATTTGATACAAATAAAATTATGGTGATAAAGCCGTGAATGAAATCTATCCTTTTAACTCATAGTATTTTGAAACTTATTCTTGTGACGCATCCTTTTAGCATATTTGGTTCAGCTATACAAACTTCTTGAATGTATATTACATAAAATTTCAATCTTCAGCAATTTCAATCGTCAATTTTTTCTTTCGTATTCGTAAGCAAACTGACATAATTTTATATATTTTTCAGCCTCGGTAGTGTCTAAAATATGGAAATTTTTAAAAAAATCCATATCTGAATTGTTTTTAAATAATAACATCTTCTCTTTATTTTGTAGCGTCAGCTTTATAAGTCACATAATATCCTTCGAGCTGAAGGGTCCCTTTTGCTCGATCGGTATGATACTCGGCTACTGGCCCAAACGTCGCAGGTTCATACCGCGACCTTCACTTGCTACAATTTCTTAGTTATCAAGAAAGTAAAATCAATATGAAACTTTAGTATTTCCATTGATATCTTTATATTTTCATTGGCTGAATTTTAGTTCTCTAGACTCAGTAATTTTCTAAATGCTTAATTTTTTTCCAACTTGAAACTTTATTATAATTTCAAAATCAAACTACATCAAATTATATAGATTTTTCTTGAAACGTTTTAGACGTAAATATCATTAAAAGATCTCTTACAATATATGGAATTTAATTAAGAATATAGATTTTTAAATGCATTCAAACTATGATCTATTAACACAATAATAAATTGAATGGAAGGTATAATATCTAGTTTTAACACAAGGTCCAAGAAGAAGAATGTTGAAAAATTATGTTTTCTAAATTGCATTTGAAATGCGGCAAATATTCACATTTTAGTAAAGACAATGTTTCATTTAAGTCGCTACAAATTTTAATTTTTAGTAGTCGAATATACCTATCCAATTTATAATTTAGGAATTAAATTAACGCTCAATTCAATTTTTGAGGAAGAAAAAAACAATCAATGGTATAGCTCAATAAAAACAATTTTACCGTATACAAAGAAATAACATTGACATTTTCAAAAAATTTAAAGTCAAGATTGTGACAGATATCCACGTTCCGAACTTCCCGATCCCGAAAAGCATTGAAATGACATCTATCTGCCAATACGCGATAATTCTAAAGTTCTTAGATAAACGAATGAAATTCGGCAAATGGTATTTAAATTAAAGTTGTAGATTTCTTTCAAATTGTGAAGGAAATCTATCCAGAAGAAGTACGCCTGGTCAGTTGTTCAAAGAAAAATCAACATGATAACTGCAAAAGAGAAATAGCTAAATGTATAAATTTAATGCATAGATTTATCTTTCAATATATATATATATTAAATTTGAATTCGTCAAAGAACAGCCCATTTGTCTGTCTATATTTTTTCATGTATGTAGTCTCGATAAATCAGAAATGTACCAATTTAGGAAAATAAAATTTGACACATAGGTTTAGCATCGAAAATGTATATCTTTGTCATATTCTGAAATATCTTATTAGAAGAATTAACAACCTGTCTGTCAGTTCTTTCACTTGTATATAAACGCAACAATTCAAAAACTCAATAATTAGTATGTAATCTTGTGATTGCAATTATAGACACCTATTTCAAATTTTGGTTTGAATCCGTTGAAAAAAAAAAGCGTTCAGAAAATCCATATCTGTTTTTCTGGTACTTAAGTATAAGTCGCATCTCAGCGATTATTTATATTATATTATATATATATATATATATATATATATATATATATATAACATGCTCAGGGGCCCATACCCTCAGAAGCTACTGCACCCCTCCTTCCGTTCTAAAGCTGAACACGAGACAACAACAAAAGGCTGAAGCTATTCTGTTCAAACTAAATCATTGAAATATCAAAAACTTCAATACAAATTTTCATTCTAGATTTAGAATCTTGAGGAAATTAATTAATTCAAGCTCTGTTACAAAGTTTAATTAATAAATTGCATCTAATTAAAATTTAAAAACTCCTACACGTTTTAAGCAATTATTACTGGAGAAATAGCTATGCTCATTACAGATTTGGTAAATCAAAGTCCACTCATCTGTTCTATAAAGTATTTTGAACAGTTTTTTTTCTCTATTCACATTGCCTCGCGCATATTTCTATTTACAAATAATATATTAACCATCGAGCATTTTAATATTAAATTCTGTTTAGCTTACCACGTTAAAAAAATATCATTATGAAATTTTTTGGTAATAAATATGGTTATAATAAATGTTTTGGTTATAAAAAGAATTGCCTGCTCGTGTGTCTAAAATGCCCAGACAAATTTATGGCTCTTACAGCCTTGAAATTTGGCTCAGATGTACTATGTTGTGGTGAATCCGAAATCGAGGCGCCAATTGTGCCGAGAAAATTATGGCAACCCCTAAGGCTGTGTCTTAAGAGAATTCATATTAGGAATTATATTGCTCGTATAAGAATATACTATTCGTATTGGAATACATTATTCGTATAGGGTTTGTTCGTATTATTTGTATAAGAATTATATCATTCGTTTTCACAAAGGTAGAGTTGATCCACGACCGAACGAGTTGAATAAAGGTTGTGTTTTTTCATACCTTCTGATTTTCAATGAATTGATCTAAATATGGAAGTAGAAAAACACTTCAATGTATACGGAATGTCTTAATGTATACAGAAGCCTGAATTTTACACCTAGAAATAGAAATTTTTTAATATTTTATATAGTTTTATGTGATTTTTCCACACTTATTTATCCATAGTATTGGTTTCAACAAATAAGGGGGAAAACAGCGCACTGCCGAAAAGAACAAACAATTTTCCTTCTAATAAAATTTGTTTTGCACATCGTTTAATCGTTTTCAATGATAGCAGAAAAAAATCAATGCACTCTAGAAGAGAATAAACAGTTTTTGTTTTAATGAAAATCACTTACATTCTCTACCTCTTGAGAAATTTGAATGAAATATCATTTACGTAAACCAATTGTTTTGTACCTTTGATGTAATTAACTGAATTTTGAGAAATTTTTAAATAATTATTATTTTTCCTAAAAGTTTTTAAGAATTAAAATTGAAATTCTAGTATCTAAAATCTGTTTTTCTTTTCTTTTTTTTAAATTTTTTTAAAGGCCTATTCAATTTTTTTATCTAAAAATTAATAAATAGATATAATGTCCTTTTCCACTTATTTTTAATTAATTATATTTCTTAATTTCTAAGATTGTGTTAGCTGATTATGTTGACATTGCTGATGAGGCATGGTGCCAAACTAGGAAATAAAAAGCCTGAAAATGTTTTCGAACTGCAATAGTCTTTCCTGTTCACATTATGATATCCAAAAGCCAATTTATAACGTATTATCTTTTTTCACTAAGAAAATTGATCGATATGCCAACAAAACTCGAAAGTTAATGGCAGATGTATCCGTATTAATTGACGCAGACGATTGCAACGATACGTGAATCGATTTCATTGGATAGTTTATTATCGTATGCTAAAACAATGCTGTTTTAAGTAGATGACAGATGCCATCCACAAAAAAAAAGCTGGTTAAAAATAACGAATTCTGACATTTTCAAGCAACAAGTTAGGCAAAATTTTTAGCAGTCAAATGTTTGTCGGTAAAAGAGTGGTTAACTTTTAAAATTATAATAGGTTTCATTAGGTATTTTAATGCACATTTTAATAAAAACAAAACAGTAATAATCAGAAAAATAGAAAACAATATTTCAGCTAAAAAAAGACATCAAATTCGTCATTTTGAAATTTTATCATCAAATGTATTCCACTGTATTCAAATACACTTTTCAAAAAGAAAAGAAAAATATTATTCTTAGTTATTTTTATACTGTTGATGTTATAGTCACTTCTCAAATATTAATGCCACTTTATGATGAATTTTGAACAATTAACAGATGAAGTTTTCCAGCATCGTAATCAAATTCGTGACCAAATGAATTAAATATCAAAATTTATATAGGCTCATGATATACAAGAGATTCATATCCTTTCACATCACTGTTTGTTAACGCAGATTTGTTATATGAATTGGTAACCAAATTGGAGTTGTCGAATGCTTAAGAAGAGAACAAAATAGCTGTTCTAAAACAAGTGGTGCGATCATTTAGGCTTGCATACTTTTTTAGAAAATGAAAGAGTGATCCGAATTCTGCCTTTTATAAAGAGAGGGTTGACATGACCACTTTTCGGATCTTCACGTCGATTTTTTTTATTTCTTTAGAGTATGTAATGTCTTAAGAAATTACATATTGTTATTCGACTAAGTGACGCCTCCTTGTCTTATTTAAAACCTCTTATGTTATGCGAAATTAAACGACTCATTTTAATTTATTGTTTAGATATACATCTTCTTTTCCGCGTATGAAGTAATACCAGAAACGGACAAGCGCATGACAACAAGACCCAATTCCAGACTCTTTCGTCACGGTTTGCACAATATTCGGAGACAACCGGTTTTTTTTTAAAAAAATAATTCTATTCTAAAAAGACATTTTGTATTCTTTGTCCATTTTCCACGGCAGACGATATTCACCACACGTAATCAGATTTCAGAAAGTGTATCAGCGGACGAAAGTGTATAATTAGTGATCGTGTCACACAGAGTGTCAAGTTATCTTAACGGACGTTTTGTTCTCTTTGGTTCAAGAAGAATCTTCAGTATTCAAAGAAACTCTACGTTCCCTTGTTTCGTGACCTATTTTTCAAATGTACAGTTTACGCAACGCCTGTGATATGGGGTTTCTGGAATAAATTTTTAGTTTTACAAATCGTCTTGATTTATTATTGTTTATTGTACCTTGGAAATCCCCTTTTCTGTGCAGATAACATCTTTTGAGGGGCAGTTGTGATATTTTCTGGTAAAACAAAATGTAGTTTGGAGTACAATTTCACGCTTTTTCTTATCAGCCGGTCATGCTATTTGGTTTAGACAGTACATTCAGAATATTCTTTTTTTTTCTATTTTGTTTGGTTGATGGTCCTAAAAAGCATCTAAATAGAGTTGGCAGAACATTATGCTAACAAATAAAAGCCTGTATTTTGACAGTTTGAAAGTGATTTTAATATGAATTACCTGTTTGCAGGCCTTCGTATCTGAGGTGTATTGTTTCAACATCAGACAGAATCACGAATCAGACATATTTTAAATAAAGAAATGTAAGCAATGGTACTCTTGCCAATATATTTTTTATTATATATTCTACAAAAAAATGAGGCTGGATTCACATATAAACATATAAAAAAGTTGCGACTAAATGTTATAGTTAACTTTTATTTTAACTTAATGAAAATCGGGCCTACAGAAATCAGTCATTTTTTTAAAGAATAAAACTGTCAGAATGCAAAGGAAGTTTATAGTTTTTTTTTCTCTTATATCAATGATTCTTCATTCTCGATAATTTCACAAAATAAAGCAAGTGTAAACAACAAATAATATACACATGTATATTGGAAATATCGCCATAAAAATGTTATTTACTTTATTATTGAAACAAATATTATTTACTTTATTATTATTATTTATTTACTTTTAAATAAACAAATTATGATTTTAATTACAGAAATAAGACAAAAACGTTGCTATATATTTAGCTAATACCTTTAGGATCATTATATGTTGATTTAAAAATAATCCTGAATATAAAAGCATTGCGATGAATTGAATTGAATAAGAATTGAACTAAATAAGAAACGATGTAAAAATTCATCAAAATTCTAGTTTTTGACTTGTTCGAAAATGGATTTAACTATTACAGTACAATTACTCCGTATCGATTATTTGACTGATCGACTTGATCTAATTTGCTTGGCTTGTTTGGGGGATTTTGGCACAAGAGCCATGATGTTGACTATACTGCGCCAAACATTGAGTAAAATTGTATCATTATAAAACAGTCACCGAAAAGAAAACGAGGGGAAAACTAAAATGTAACCAAGATTCAAATAAATGGATAAACCACAGAGATGGGATAAATATTTACGGACTTTAAAAATGCAAAGAGTTGGACATGAGGTATCTTACCAAGCACGAAATATAACGGAGAGCAAGAGTTTTGAAATAATTGTAACCGTTGGGCACTGAAGTTTGGGAACTCTGATAGTGGTGGTTGTTCAACTCGCAACAAAGGAATATGGGTATGACTGAGCGACATATTGATGATTAGACAAAGCAGATGATACATTCAGAGCCCGACTAAGCCGAGTTGGGGCCCAGGGCAAAATCTTCTTTGGGGTCCCCTCTGCTTCAATATTTTAGTAATGAAAAACATTCATTAAAGAAAAAAAACGTGAAATAAAATTTATATTCAATTTGCCCCCCCCCACACATAAGTGGGGGCCCGGGGCAAATGCTCCGTATACCCCTTGATATATTATAACATGATTCATCTATGATGGATTTTCTACCTTCTTTAAACAATTTATACCCACTAAAATTATGCTTGACTTTTTTGAAATATTTCATATATTTTTCAATTCCTACTGTTAGCTCACACTCTCCTTATATATATGTGTGTAATGATATTTTTAAATTCTTAATTTTAATCCTAATTAATTTCCAAAGCCCTGTCTTAATTTAACCCATAGTAACTTCATTTTAAAATATTCTCTTATTTCCTGGTTCATTCCACTCGTTTTAGTTAACTAATTCAGCAGAAGCTGTGTAAAATTTCTGAAACAGCTAAACGCCGATTACTTTCTCACGCTCCGTGGGAGAGATGAAAATTGCTGATCTAAACAAAATACTTTTAAAAAGATCCCTGTGTTTCCCTTGCCTCTTATGCGTGAGACATGGAAATCCTCATTGAAATCTACTTTTAGATGCTCTATAGAAAATAATTTTCCCTATTCAAGTCTTGGTATTTAAGACCAGGGATAGTGATTTCCCGTCCCTTTTTGTGCACTTAGCTTTATCGTCAATTCTGTGTTGTGAACGTCGCTTTCGCTTGTAAATAATGCCTGCTCCCGTGATGGAATAAAAAGAACTTAAAAATTCATCCTGTTTTCTCCATGATTTCGGACACGACTCTGCTATTTATTCTCAACAAGTTATTTAAATGTTTTTCATTATATATATATATATATATATATATATA
>JAOUZG010022949.1:2680857-2691777 GCA_026289955.1 Argiope argentata
GAAAAGTACCAGATGTTATTGCAGAGAACACTTGTATGCTATTTCAGTACAAAAGTTACGAAATTACAACATTTAGTGTGATTTCACATTTTTACTGAATCTATCATGTGATCCTTGGAGATTAATCCCTGTCTTGCTGTTAATAGTATTCGAAAATCGAATTTGTGTTTTAGATGCACTTTTCCAAAATAATAGGGGGGGGTAATGTCACTAAAAACTGCAATTGTTTTCACATAATTACATAGCAAATTTCCTATATTTAAGCCGTTGCGTTTTTGAGTGGTCATGCTTACATATTTCTGAAATTACAGACTGACAGACGGTCAACCTCTTTCTGAATTTCGCTCAACATGTGACATATATAAACTTTACATTTTAAATCCATGCACTGAATTTTATCTATGTAGCTCTCTTTCTTTTGCCGTTGTGGTAATTTATATTCGATCAATAGGACAGACAGACTTCCACTGAGCGATTTTGAATAAAATTGGAACTTTATCCTCAATTTATGGATTTCTGCCCATAAATTTAGGATAAAGACCGTATACCAAATTTCATATGTCTATTTCAAAACTTTTTGAGTTACCTTTGTTAAAGATATATAAACATTTTTGAAAATGTCTTTTTCGAAAATGCAGTTCCAAAAATGTAGGTTCAGAATTCAGGGAAAGGAAATGTTTCAAATAAATATAAAATATACAGTGATTGCTTTCTCTTTATACGAAAAAGTAAAAAAAACTTGAAATGAACAATAGTGTCTAAAGTCATTAGAGGAAAACACGAAATCTTAAAAAAAGCAAGTGTTTTAAAAACATCAGCGTAATAGGAAATATCAATATTTTATATTTAAATGAAACATAAATTTTTAAAATTATAAAATATTTATATTTCGTATAAATATTTTAAATCCGTGTACCGAATCTTATCTGTCTTGCTCTTTTCGTTTTGTAGTCATCAATTTAATTTATATTTGAACAACCGAAAAGACGAATTTCTTCTAAATTTGATAGAAATCGACCTGCAAATTTGATGTAAAGAATATACACCAAATTTTAACTGTCTTGCTCAAAGCATTTTTGAATTATCTTTGTCACAGACAGATAGACGGACATTTTCCAAAAATATAATTTTCGAACTCGGGGAGTTCTCAAATGTAGAGATTCGTCAAAATATCGAGTTTAATTTTTTTACTATACTTTCTCTACTCTACGTTTATTAGATGGTAATAGCATGGAAATCGATGAAACTAATTAATTGAAGCTATGTAAAAACTTATGCTACCGAATCAAAAGTTATTCTAACAAAATCATCAGCAATCGAACATTTTTCTCCTTTAATGAGATGTCATGCATATTCTAAATATGGTTACCAAATAGTCCCTATTTTTTAAACTGCCCTAATTGGATAGATTTTGAGCTGAAACCATTGTAACAATCAAAATTAATTAAACTTTTAAAAAACTCACCTTAATTTTTTCCTAAGCAGTTTTTTAAGCCATTTAAAATTGTTTAGGCTAAAGGTTCCTTGCTATACTCAAGTAAAACTAACACTCGAATAAATATCAAATTTAAACAAAAGAAATACTTTAAAAAGAGTTTCAACAGCAGTTAGTAATGAAAATTGAAATCAACAGATAGTAGCTCAATCGGTAAAATGCGAGAATTTCAGTATTTTTCAAGAGAAGTTGAAGAATGCTCGTTCAATTCTTGCGAAAATATATAATTTTATATATCAATTATTTATATTAATTGTAATTATATAAAAAAGACTAAAATGAAATCTGCTATGCATATTTCAGTGTATCATGTCTGAAAGTCATTTCTTGAACGGCCAAGCCCCAAGTTAAATTAAATTTTTATTCATTTTAATTGTTTCATTGAAAGAGTCACTTTAGTATTGCAAAATGATCCAAAATTTTTTTTGTCTCGCATTGATTGTTTGAAAAAAGATCGCATTTCCTAATTTTTTCATTTCATATGATCACGTGCTCAAAATGACATTTTTCTAGTTTTTATTTGCTGTAGTCCTTAACTTATTTTTTCAATCAGAGCTTTTGTAAATGCAATGGAAACGTGTTATTAAAAGCTGATTTTTTGAAATGCTCGAGCAGATAATAAAATTTTTATTTTTCGCCTAGGGATTTCCGTTGACGCCAAAAACCTCATCCTGAAAACAACATCATGCTCTGACATAACAAATGAAATATTCGAGTTTTAACTAACTATTGAATAGATAACGATTTAAGTAAAATAATATACAGAAGAAGGCAGTTTGTACTTGGTCGGATCATTTTGTATTCTATCAACACATTTGATATATTTTTCTTAGAAACATAATGATTCAGCGACTGATTTCTCCAATGTTTTCAATACTTGAACGATTTGAATGATTTATTTCACGACTCGAACTCAAAATTGAAAGTATTCTTGACTCATGGTTTTAAACCAACTCAGGAAATTAGCACTTTGGGTATCAATTTGATTTGCTTTTAAATGTGAAAACACCTAATTTCTCCTGGTCGTTTCATCAAAATCAAGTAACTGGAACGTATTTAAAAACTATAAAAGTAATGCAAGTAAAAAAAAAGTGTCATGGCTCATAAAGTCTTAAGACAATTTTCATAGAAACCGAAAAAGAAAATTTTAAAGTTAATAGATGTTTTTCCAAATCCAAAAACCCTTTAGGTCTATTTCATGACATTTCAAAATTTTTAAATGAAATAAATTTCTGTTGATCCTTTATCAATTCAAATAAAAAAAATTTACAAAATTTTAAGCCTTGATTTTTTGTTCTTATTATTTATTCATTAGAATCCGATTCTCACTTGAGTGGTCAGACACGGACTACTAACTTGTAAAAGCATGAAACTGTTAAAAAAAAACCTAATTACAAAACTAGACATATGTTTTTAATTCAAGATTAGTTGCATTTCTAGAATGTCCGCTCCTTTAAAGGTGGAGTTTAGATTAGCATTTACCATGGTTCAAACTAGGATTAAAGAGGATTAAATTTCATTGTCGCTGATTTCGTTAATTACTTGCTTTCGACATTGTAAATAACTTGCTAATTATATTAAGCTTAAAATGCAGTTTTGCTAATTAATACTTTTGTAAGAAGAAAGATTTGAGATTAAAACCTGATTTAGGATTTTCAATGGCATAATTTCGAACGTAATGAGAGCCACGTTTTATTAATACAATGGATGGAGTGCTCTCCTTCAGTATAAAGTATTTTATGTTGAACGTTGTTACATAATGAAAAAAAATCAGCTATAATATCACCTCTTTCCTTCTGTTGATAGGACCAAAAATTTGATACCAATTTAAGATTTTAATATGAAAATCGTATACCAAAATTCAAATACTTAGGTTTATTTCTATTTAGTTTTTTTTATTTACATATAAAAGACTAGCAATACTCGCTCGGCGTTTGCCTGTGGCATAGCATCCAGGAAATAAAATTAGCTTTAAACTTAAGTCCACCCTCCATCCGATATAGCATGGATATTTTACGGACATAAAACGGACATCAAGCATAAAAATATATTAAGAAATAATCAAAAATAACTACAAGGCAATTTTTTGTAACACGCATTCAGAAATATTTAAATTGTTACAAAGGTAAAAATATGATATGTCCGTAGACAAAACACAAGCGATCATTTCGAGGTTGGATTTCCTTCTGTTGTTGCCGTTGTTACTTATAGCATTTGCCGTATTGGACAAGCCCCCCGCTGATACAGCAGCAGATTTAAGCCGAAAGGAGCGTCTCTTGTTTTTGAAGTATCCCCAACTAGGGCCAAGAGTACGATTTAGCTACACACTCACCAAATTAGCTTGCACAGCCCCTTTTTACAGGTAGGCCATTCACACATCTCACAGATAGCACACGGAAAAACAACCATGCCCGAACCGGGACTCCCAGAACACGAAGAAGACGCGCTATCGCTGCGCCAGAAAACTGGAGGATCTCCTTCTTTTCGGCATAATGAGATTTGAATCCATGTTTAATTGATTGATTGATGTGGTTTCAGCTCTTGGGACTTATAACTGCTGTGGCCTTTGTCGCCTAGTATCCTAAGACCTGAAGATCTAGTTAATTTTCTGATTAAAGGCACTAAAAAGACTGAAAGGATGCGAATTTTAGAAACAATTTCTCTCACGAGAGGATTCTGGTCCAGAACTGTCGCCAAGACTGTGTATTCAATAAAGTACTTAACGATCGATACCAAAAAAGCAAGAGAAATGAGCAGAGAAGAAAAAATATGAAGGACAGGAACACAAAAAAATGTCAATGATTATCTTTAGTAAATATCAAAACATTTAAGCATTTGAAAAAAAAAAAACGTAAATGAGCCTTTGAAGAGCAAATTGAAGAAAGAAAGATTTTATAGGATGAAAAAATTCGATGATTCATAGCAAATATTTCACTGATGGCTTGTCTGGGATGGCTGTATTTGCTGCACTGAAGAAAGATATGTTCCAGGGAGTTACCTTGATTACATGTGGGGAGTTATCTTGATTACATGTGGCACAGTGAGGATTTTCATGAAGACCAAATCTATTTAGAAATGCTGGCGTTAAGATGATTCGCTTTAGAATGCAAGTAATTACTATATTTTCTCTTCGGTTTTTTAGCCACAGTATGAAGGTTTGAATGGTTGTAATGTCCCCAAGTTCTTCTTGGTACTTTCTGTTTTAGAAATTTAGACTGGGTCGCAGCAGAGAATTATATTTCATTTTGGTGACTATATATTCCATTGCAACCCATGCAATCTTAAGATCAGATTCCGTAATATTTCTGGTTAGCAAGTTCACTCTTTCATTCCACGTGATTCTGGAATGACCTGGGGTCCAAACTACGACGATTTTTTGATCAAATTTGTTTCGAATGTAAATCTTATGTGCAAGCTGAAGAATTATTCTTGGTGGTCTGATAGATAAGTTATTAAGACCCTGAAATACAGAAAGACTTTCTGTTAAAACTAGTATGTTATTTTCAGCGTCAACAAGATCATCCAGAGCCTGGCAAATGGCCAGAGCTTCCACCATAAAAATAATATTGATATGGTGAGTCTGGAACGAGAATGAAACTCTGTTGTTCCAGCGATGGAGATAATTCTCCATGATTTCGAAGCATCCGCAACTATAGTAAAAAAGTCTTTCAGGTTGGCGTTTAAAGTATCATCAAAATGCGATCGTATTAAGTTACTGGGTGAATTTTTGTTTTGAAAAATAAAAGATGTGAAGGTGAATGTCACAGATGTCCTTCGTCAGGAAACCTCGATCATACGGAATTTGAATAATAAACCCCGATTTAATACTAAAATTAATAACAATTTTTTGAAGTGAATAAAAGTCTGCATTCTGTAAATGAATTACCGTTTCTCTGGCGTATGCGATAGGGTGGAATGGCAAACATATGCTAACTGTTTTAGAAAAAAATGTTGAGATAGTCTTTCGATTTTATCCGAAAGGACTTCCTGTCCTGATATCTTTAACAAAACAATTTTTGGGGTTCAGATTGGAAATACCAATGAAATTCTAAGAGATGTTATTTGAATTGCGTCGATAATTTTTAAATATGATCGGGAAAGATTGTTGAAGCCTGAATAGAAGTAGAAAAATAAAATTCTGATGCTGTTGTTGGCAATCTCGACAGGCTGTTTTGTTCTTGGAATATAATTTTTAAAAGCAATTGATTTCAACGCATTGATTTTCGAAGCGTCTTTGTTATGAGATTTCGAATATTATATTGTTTTGGTTTGTTTTGTTTTAGAAAAAAGGAAACCCAAATATTTTAGGTGTGGTTTCCAAGGGAGATTAAAACTGGCATACGAGATATTAGGAAATGTAGACATGATTTTTTTCTTGAAATATCCGAGATTGCACATTTTTCTGGGGATATAGAAAGTTTCCAATATGAGATCATTTATTCACATTATCCATCGTATTTTAAAGTTTTCTTACAAAATTATCCAAAGAACTATTTGAGCAGTAGATAAAAATATCATCAGCAAAGGTCAAGCATTTTACGCCTTCATATAAAATTTCGTGAAAATCAAACAAATTTAGCAAAAAGATTCGAGGATAAAACGCTACCCTGTGCTAAGCCTCTCTGGATGGGTTTCGTGTCCAAAAGTTAATTTCTCCAGTGAATTTGAATTTTTTGTTTTTGCTGGAAATTATGAATGAATTTCGCAATGTCTCCTGAAATTCCTATTTGGAGACACTTTAAAATAAGATCATCAGTATATACCGAATCATAAGCACTCATGATATGCAAACTGATAACAACAAAGAAATTTCTTTTTGAGTGGGATTCCATAATATCCCGGTAAATATTATTGATGGCCAGTTGGTTGTCTCGAAGAGGCAAGAATCCATAAATGTCTGGGGATATGTTTTTTAAAGATTAGAAGCAAGTGTACCAGATGATAAGTTAAAATTCTTTCGAATATTTTTGCGCAAACTGAGGTTAGTGTTATTAGTTTGTTTGATTCTATTTTTGATTTGTCCTTTCCTGGTTTGGGGATTGGAACAATTAGCGAGTGTCTCCTTTCTTCGGGGATTTCAGCCGCGGAAAAGATTTCTTTAAAATATTCTGTTAGTTTCCCATTTTTATTTGAGTTAAAATAGCAATTATAAAACTCCCATTTTTATTTTGATATGATTTAAAGTACTAAAACGTTCTCCAATAAACCTTTCCCAATAAATACTCTACAAAATAGTACAAATGTTTCCAATGTCCATTACCTATTTCTCGGGGTTTTGTGGTTTCACCATACAGACGATTTCAAGAGAATTTATTTTATGCTATGTATAGATATATACAGTGTATGAATTAAAAGATATCTCGAAATTAATGCAAGGTTTGCATCTGCTACCATTCGTGTAGTAAAGTGTTGACAACTCCATTAAAAACCTGTTTGACAGCTCATAGTTTGTGCTGAGTAAACATAAGGTATTTGATAGAACAATATGGCTTTACTGTTGAACAAAAATTTAAAAAAAAATGAAAATGAAAATCTGGCTGCCACGATTCGAAAATTTGAAAGCCGGTTCCCAAGATTGTGTGTGATTTAACACCATTGGATTTCTTTTTATGGATTATTTGAAGACAAGGGTCTATGCCAACAAGCACGCGTGCATTGGTTGAACACTGCATTAAAGAAATTCAACTAAATTTACGCAAAATGGTCAACAACAACAACAAAAAAACATGTAGAATCCCTAATCTAGATATTTTTAAGCATCCATAGTGTAAATCTGTATTGAATTTAGAAACCAATCCACAAAGAAATTAATTTTCTATTGGTCTTTATTTTACATTCAAGTAACTGTGATATCTCAAAATCAAATGGCTTTAAAAAATAAAATTAAGTATATGATTTTATGATTACAATTGTAGTTCTACATCGGAATTTGGCTTCAATTGATGCGGAAAAAAGGAATCCAAAATCAAATTTCTGTTACTTCTGTTTATCCACATATCATCGATTAATCTACTTAAAACCTGCGTTTGATTCAATAAAAACGCTAGATTCACTTTAAGAATCATTGTTTTGAATTACTGCGCGATAATGGCAAGCAATTAACCCTTTGCAGTTCGAAAAACAATTAGATGTAAAATTATTCACCTAATACAAAGATTTGTTTATTGCTATGAAAAATGAATATACGTAATTCTTTTAAGGCGAATTTCTTTGAAAAATTAATCTACATTCCTTAATCATTATATAGAAGTTTTTAACGATTAAATTTGAAAAATAAATAAATAAAAACGTCAAAATGATGCACAACCTTGAATGGTGAGTCAGAGGCACCATCGGAGTGTAAAGGGTTAATACACAAGTACAGATTTTCTTTATTATGCTAAGAATCACACAATTTCAATGTGTGAAAATAAAAATATGAGCACTTGGGATTCTACCACCGTGTCCAAAGTTCTTAACTTTGGGTGAGGGGCTATAACATTTTTATCATAAAGATACGTTAAAGTTTTGGAAGACCTTTTCTTCTCGCTTTTATATATATATATATATATATATATAATTTGTTATTATTTGATTGTTTTTTGAAATGCTCGGAAAACGCGATTCGAATCTTTCAAAAAAGAGTAATCAAATTCGGGCTATGAGAGTAGCTAAAAGTTGGGAATCGAATCCTCAAGCGGAATTTAGCAGAATTAAGCTTGCTGAGTTACAGGCTACTTCTAGATCAACTGAAACGCTGAAGCATGCAGAAATGAGGCGACTACAGAACGCCGAATATTTGGCGACTCTACTCGCTGCTGAAACTGTGAAACAAATTCAACGACGCCGACTTCAGTGCTCTTTTTTCTTTTTGGCGAAAATGACTGTATATCAAAGCTGTTCCGTTTTTTTGTAATTAAATTGTATTTGTGTTAGCTATATATTTTCATATATGCTTATAGTGGTATATTTCCAGTAGCAAATAATTTAGAATTCCGCCAAATTTTCTCAAATTTCTTTGGCGATTGTTCGTTTGCGCCTGGCAAACAGAAAAGTACCCTTATAGTTTTAAGTAATTTTCCCCACGCTAATGATGTTAGGCGTAACATGTTTTCAACCGGTTATTACAAACGATTCTGTTTATTTTCGTAGTGCTTGATACATTTAAAATTAATCATTGTTGCTTAATAGATCTTTCGATTCCTTCAGAAGTACTTTTCAATAAAAATAAAACAGATGAATTAAAATTAAAAATTTCTAATCTGCATTTGTTTCCCCAACTGGTGTTTAAAATTCACGTCTCATGCATACGGATTTTCTAACATTTTACATTATGATTAGACTGTTAGTTCTCAAATATATGCATCAAAATTCCCACGCGTACGAAGTCACGGATAAGAAGATATATGGAACTTTCGACTGATAATTTTTTGAATATATGAATAAAACTTATTCTCTAAATTAGTGTCAATTTTAATCTCACCGTAATTAAAAACATTAAATAAATATTTTTCAAAATTGAAGAAGCTTGTATTCAAAAAATAATTAAAGGAATTTTCAGCTGTGGAACAAATGCGTATTTATTGCTTCGAATCTTCCATTCCATATCACTGCTGACGATAAAATTGTATAATTTGGTAATTAAAATCTCTAAATAAGAACATTTAAAATATGTAGCTAGCATAAAATATGAAGCTCTTTAAAAATTAACTGTCAATAAAGATTGATATGAGATCTGCTGTGCATATTTCAATGTATCATGCCATGAACATAATTTCTTGAACAGCCAAGCACCACGTGCTCGTGCTAGTTAAATTATATTTTCATTCATTTGGATTGTTTCATTGAATGAGTCACTTTAAGTATTGCAAACGATCCAAAAAACTTTGTCTCGCATTGATTGTTTAAAAAAATTTCACATTTCCTGTTTGTTTCCTTTCCTAGAATAGCATGTTAAAAATGACATTTTTCTAGGTTTTATTTGCGGTTATAAGCTTATTTTTTTTTAATCAGAGCTTTTGCAAATGGGCTGGCATCACGTTATTAAAAGATGATTTTTTTTGGATATGCTCGTGCAGATAATAAAATTTCACTTTTTCGCATACGGATTAAAATGTTTATTTTTCGCATACGGATTTTTGTTGACGTCAGAAAACATCATTCCCAAAACAATATCATGTTCTAACATAATAATAATAGTAAAAATTGTCTTCAACATTAAGCCTTAAGGATATCAGACGGTTTTATATTACTAAGTTAGGAAATGTCAATATAGTTAGTTGTGTTTGTTGCAATTTTTACTTTTCTCTTTTGCATACTTTTTTCTCTTTTTTAGCAAACGAACACATACCCTAGGTCAAAGTTCAAACACGATATTATCCGAGTCGGGATATAATAAAGAAATAATGAAAAGTAAAATTGTTATAAAAGAGAAAAATACAGTCATATCTGCGTCTGAGTCACCATTATTTAGTTAGAATTTAAAAATATATCATTTATATTTCCGGAATTGAATGTTATTCTCATAGTTCACATCATTTCAATCAAATATCAAAATGTCAGATATTTTTCATCAAATATCTAGATACTTTTTTCTTATGACACAATTATATGGATTTGCTTTTTCATTTCGTGAAAAAAAAGAGATAAAAAGTTCTCAATGCTTCGGTTTTAAATGAACTTCGTTTAAAATGAAGAATCTAGGGCGTAAAATCCACATGCGATGGGAAAAACAAAAGTGAATGAATGCTCCTTTCTTACACATAACCTATATCTCCCACTTTCTGCATTATGAGCCCAGTAAAAATACTCACACCACAGCTAAAACAGTTTCCAAACCATCCAGCTCTGCTTTTATTGCCATTTTTGTGCCAGAACAAAAAGGGTGTTCTGCAAGGATCCATTCTGGTTCCCATCGTTTATCTCGCACAGAATACAAAACAGAACAAACAAGGAAAACTTCATAAATCAGCGCAAAAGAGCATCCCAGATTACTTAGCCCCATAAAATGCTCTGATGATCCCTTTTATCAAGTGATCATTCAACTCGTGCCGTCTGCCATAACGAAGTCTTCCTCAATTAGCACCTTAAAGAACGTGCCATTCACACACTAATCAAACTGTTCGGCGACGTCTCGGAAAAAGAAAAGTTTCGTCATTCGGAACGAACACTTTCGTTTGTATTCGTATTAAAAAATGTCAGATCATCCGCATTTCAGTCTATTTCCTTGTCTAATAAAGTAGGAAATGATGAGATCAATAATTTTTTTAATTATTATCTGAGTACTAGCCGCTTTTGGTGACTAGTTGGTTCGTCGGAATTAATGGCTTCAAAAAATTTCAGTTAAGTATTTTATCTGTACTACTATTATAAATGTGAAAGTTAGGATGGATGATGGGGTTCAATCACGCTGAAGGAAATTCAATGAAATTTAACACATGGATAGA
>JAOUZG010022949.1:2692177-2736016 GCA_026289955.1 Argiope argentata
ATATATATATATATATATATATATATATATATATATATAACTACACTTTGAAACTATACAATAGAATCATTGTTCTATATATGTCTGATATTCTACCAATATCTTTATACATCTAGTCATGTCACACGAAACAACAGAATTTAATCAGCGTTTGTGGTCTTCCTAAAACTTTATCGCGCATTCTCTAATAGACTTGTCAAGTCAGAGAACACTTTACATGACATCATTGTAGAATAATGACGAAATAGAAACATATGGAGTGAATTAGGCTTTTTTCAGAATCTATCGTGTTATCCCTCCGAAGTTTTTTCAGCGATTAATTCCTGGTATGCAGTTTATAGTGTTCAAAAAGCAACATTTTAGATAGGTTTTTGGCAACCCGTTGGAATATATATTTGACACCAAACTGTACATTCAGTAAAAAAATAACATACCTAATTTGATATATTTAAGTTAAAGTCAGACTCCTACTTTCGGGTGCTCAGGGGCCTTTACCCTTAGAAGCTACTGCATCTCTCTTACCCCGATCTCTTGTTTTGGTTTGAATTGATATTCAATCTACGGGGGATTAACAACAACAACAATTATATAAAACAAAATATAAGAATTAAATAAAAAAATGAATAATTTTTTTAATAAACGTACTGCAATTAACATAAGTTCCAATATTTTAAATGTACTGCAAGTAATAAACATAAATATCAATACTTTCAGATTCAACACATATCATTAATTGTAGCGCTTTAATTAACACAATATTAATAGAAATGTCGGCGTCCTGACTCAGAGGAAGCACGTCTTCCTCGTTATCTGGGCGTTCCGGGTTTGAATCCCGGTTAGGGCTTGGTTGTTCATCAATACACTCTCTGTGAGGTATGTGAATGTGCCCCCTTTAAAAAGGGGTTGTGCAAGCGATTGTGTGTCATTCTCATTTGAGCGGAATGTAAAGCGGGAACGTCATCATCATCATCCTTAATAGAAGCATCATAAAAAGCTATTGTGAAATCGTATAGATTACCAAAATATTCGATATAACTTGTATAATATTTGAACGAATCATGGCAAAATAGCCCAATCCTGTCACTGGCAGCAAAAATGGTTTTTCAATAATATGTAAAAAATGCATGTTTTACACGGCATTATTCAGTGAAGTATGAGACTTATTTATTACACAACGGATTCAATACATTGTGACTGAATTTTGATATTTTAATCTAGTATAAGGCACGCAGCATACAGCATAAGGACAACGATGATAAAGAGAGCCAGAATCACTACACAAAAACACTATCAGCCCGCGAATTTCAGCAAGCTCTTTGACACTTAAGATCAAACTTATGCCATGTGAAATATTTTGCCGAACATTATTTACACTCATGTCCATAAACTAAGGATAATGCAAGTTTAAGAAAAGAAAGAGTCAGAGGCAAAATAAATATGACTCATTTATAAAGAGAATTTATTAAACAAAAGGCAAAGAGCAAAAAAGTTGCCATATGTTTGATTTCGTTAATAAAAATTGCGATTTTTTGCTCCCCGGAACAAATTTAAAAAAAAAAAATAAGAAAGCCACTATTACATGGTTGGTATGTTGATTAATACATAGTATGTCTCCCAAACGATGCAATACAGTCCGTACAACGCCTAAGGACGAAGAGTATCAAGTTATCGATATGATCTTGGGGAATACCACACAACTCATCAAGCAATGCTCTCCGAAGTTCCGGTAGACATGTAGGAGGTGGTCGACGGGCTGAAACTCATAGGCCAAGTATGTCCCACACTTGCTCTATTGGATTCAAGTCCATTGAAATTGTTAGTCAGTCCATATGGGGGATATCCTTCGATCGAAGACATTCGTTTACTATGTTTGCACGGTGAGGACAGGCGTTGTCATCCATAAACACGAATTCCGTGGCCATGGCGCCTAGAAACAAACATTCGTGTTGTTCCAGAATGATGTAACGATAGATCTAGCCCGTCATGGATTCAATTTGAGCATTCAGGTCAATTCTGGAATCTAGAATACCCTTCTCTCCAAACGATAAATCATGTACAACCGTAATGTGTCGTTTGATGGTATTCTCTTGATGGTGGTGGTGTTCTCTTAATGGTCTTAGTGGTGATGATGTTCTTTTGGTGGTCGTGGTTCTTGGCGCTCTCCATGTGATAGTCTGACGAGAATAAGATTGCAAGCTAAACCTGGACTCCCCGGAAAACATCACTCAAATTTATATTTGAGCTGCCCAAAACATACTCTCTACTTCAGAATAACCACAGACAATAGTGAGTTACAGTAAGTGGTACTCTCAAACAGATCTACGAGCATATGGACCAATTTGCCCTAAGCGTCTGTACACGGTCTACTTTGACCCTGTCGTACCAGTAGCTAAAGACAGCTGATGAGACAGGTTTGATGCTGTGCTCCGTCTGTTTCTTTTCACAGCAATTGCCAAATACCAGTCCTCATTCGGCGTCGGAATTCGGGAGGATCTGTGCTGAACCGTCTACTCACATTACCATCATCTTGGTATTGTTTCTAAAGCCTGGAAGATAATCCTCTGGGTGATTCCAAGTTCCTCGGATACTTCCAGCTTGGTACGTGCACATTCCAGAAGGAAAATAATTCTACGAGGTAAAAATTAATCGAAATGCGTCCTTTGTGTCATAATTATGTGGTTATTGCACTGTAAGGCTTATAAAGCGCCTGCGAGCAATTAAATTTCTTTGCCTGTATTCCTTATACATCATTCTCTTACACTCTCCTCATTGTGACGTATTATCGGTGTCATCTAGTGGCTTCCTGCAATTTGCTTATGATTTTTGAGGATGTGTGTAGTCCTTTTACGGGTGATATATGTATTTTAGAGTTCGATTTCCACGTGACTCTGAATTATCTTTACATTATGTACATGAGAGTATATGAAGGTTTTATCTAATAAATGTCGATAGCTAAAAAGAAAGAGATCTTTTAACGATAAGTTTAGAGAAAAAAATATATTTTCAATTTTTAATGTATGAATATTTTTTAAATCCTGTACACTGTATCGAGTTTTCTGTTCCTAATTAAAAAAGAATAAATAATAGGAATGATGTCAGGTGGTGTGATTTTTCTCTTCTTCTCTTAGAACTGCATATTTTTAGAGCATGTTGCATGTTCTAATCACTCGGATATTGTAACCACTTAGCTTGGATCTAAAATGATTATTACAAATGGATCATTATAATTCGTTGCCTTAACATTATGAAAGCTTCATAATGTTAAGGCTTCATAATGTTGAGACTTATTCTTCTCAAACTAATTACCAAAAAAGTTATTAATAAGCATCAAAATTTAATAAAATTAACCGGTTAACTGATGATTAAATTGTGAAAAAATTTAGTATAGTACAAATAGTATTTAACATCTGAGAAACCCCAAATTATAAAATATTTGACGTGAAACCAAACGAAGGCGTGCAATAACTTTCTCTCTCTCACACATCCTCCCGCTAATGTAGTGTGGAGAGGGATTGTCAGCTCAGGTGTTGTCCTCGTCATCTGACCACGGCTCAAAATTACAAGGTTCGTCCCAAAATATCCCTAATGCTGCTTAAAAACGGATCTTTAATATAAATAAACTAAACTAAACTCTCACTCTCTCTCACACACACTTACAATAAAAAACATCACATTGCTATACATGGAGGGAGTTATAGTGATGTTGTTTTTGACAATTTTTTTATCAAATTCGGGAACGATAATGCTATAATATTAATATTCATTGATATGCTAGACAACTTGACCGCTGTAGTAAGCATATTTATGAGCCAAATGCATTCAGTTCTTTACAATCAAAATTTTTAGAAATTACAGTGTGCTTTAAAGTAATTATTAATTGTTTTTCTAAATATTTTCATTATTTTAAGTAATTTCTTTGTATATTTCAAAATTTTTGTCATATGATACATTGCGTAAATTCGAAATTTCATTTGCATGTATCTGTAGAAGATTTAATAAATCATCTTTTTATTTTTACATCTCATCAGAATGTTTACTCCGCTTGAAGGTGGTATCTTTGTTATTTCTGAGTATTTAAAAAGCCAATTCTGTAAAATAATACAGTTCTGTAAAAAGCAAGCATAATTTTGAACATAAACATGTTTTGCAAAGTTGATTCTGTCATTCTAAGAATCATTTTTAACAATGGATTCTATTTTAGAAATTACTAAAATATGTGGAATATTTATTACCTTTGTTGATCAGCATATTCACCGGAAATATATATTTTCCTCACTGTTAAATTATTAATATGGATTTCATTTGTTTAAAATTTCTCCTTATTATTTGAACTAATTGAGAAAAAAATGAATTTTATGGAATCCAACAGCTACATATTACTGTGCGCGAAAATTTAATAATCTGATTTGTAATAAGCTTCATTTTTTTTGTTATGCGGGTAGAGTCTAAAACTTTTAAAAATATTATGTGCTTATTTAAAACCAGAAATCTATAATAGTATGTTAATTTTCAATCAAAACACTTCATAATATATTCTCAAAATAAAAATAGAGAAAATAATAATATTAAGACACAAATGGATTTGTGTATGTGAGGAAAATTTCAATTCATAAATTAATTGGATTCCCTGCTATCTTTTTATGAATTTTTGAAGAAGGTTACCCATAATGACTTATGAAAATTAGTCATCATCAATAAAATTTCTTTTTATTATTCTAATAGATGATATCCGTGAAGAGCAGTTGTTGCTAGGAGACGCAGAACGAACAAAACAATACTTGCCCACATTCATCAAAATATTCAGTATGATAATATCATATAATTAAAAAGTCTGTTATATGGGAGTGGACTTTATTGAAAAATAAAAATACAATCAAAATTTGAATATAATTTTATCGTTTGATTATTAAAAAAATATTAAAGAAATACGATAAAAAGATGAATACATTTTTATCGTTTGCTGTTTTTTTATAACTTGAGAATAAGTTTTAATGACTAAATAAACAGAAGATAACCTTCGCGGTTTTCTGTTGTAGCAAGAGCTTGCTGTTTTTTGTTCGAATTTGAAAAAAAGTACAACTTTCGAATTGTCGTTGGCGCCGGGCCTTGAAACGACAGAAACCAAAGAACAAAACATGAAATCGAAAAGTCTCTTGTCCTTCGGAGAAGGTGCAAATAAAAAAACAGGTATCAATGAGTGGAAATAGGGTGGAGAGGTAACTAGTGGAAGTTACTCTCAGTAGGTCAAGGGCGTTGTCTCGTCCTTACAGGCTGAAAAAATCGCCTGGCGAAAGTGGTTTCTTCGAACTCTTTTTTTCCCCTCGTCTCGTTCATCTCACTCAAAAACGCTTTGTTTGAAACACTAAAGCGATAAAAAATTTGACAGTTTGTTAATAATTCTAATCTATTACCATGAATTATTACATCACAAAAAGAAATTAATGCAATATTTATTCTATGATAAATTAAAGCTATTAGCTAACTTTACCGCCTTAAAAAAGTTTTGAATATTGGTAGACATTTCGTTATTTTCAAAAACTAAAAATAAGCAATTTATAAGAAAGAAAAACGTTATTGAAAATGGGATAAATTAATGGAATTCATTTTGATTTTATTTCAACAATTTTTTTGAGAAATGATTCATTTCATTAAGCGATTTATTATTGAAGTTTTTTTTTATAGTTATGTAAACATTTGAAAACTTTATACATTTGTGTTTTTTGATAAAAATTTCATGCAAATTCACATATATAACAATTTAACCCTTTAGTCAGGGCATATTTTCCAGCCATGCATAATAAGCAGTTATTTTTGGAAGAAAACAGCCCCTAAGATTCTTATCAATGTGATTTTACATGAAGTTCATGTTGTTTATTTTCTTTAATCAGTTAGTTACATCTTCAGACTCGGGGATCTATTCTAAAGACACGAGAAAAAAATTTAGTTTTTCGAACATCTTTAAGCTTTGAAATAGTTTTGTTTTATGTAACCATGTATTTTAAGTAAAATTATTTATTATAACAAATTTATACAGCTGATTCTGGATCCAAATATATGTGCCTTCAATTTTCTTCTTAATATTCAATATGATTTTTTCCCTTCTGTTAGTAATCTTTTCTTTAAAATTAATCTACATTTTAGAAATGACATTCTTATCCTTCGAGCTTCAGCCTCATTATAATTTTAATTTCCGAATTGAGTAAGCTAAATTTCTTTAAAAACAAAACGCTGTGTCAGTAAATTCCATTCAAAAATTATATAAGTTCAAAACACATTCTCATTTTTGGCAGAGAGGTAGCGCTTCTTCCTCGCGCACTGGGAGTGCCGGGTTTGATTCCCGGTTTGGGCATGGTTGTTCTTCTGTATGCTATCTGTGAGATGTGTGACTGTGCAAGCAAATGCGGTGAGCGTGTAGCTAAGTCATACTCTTGGCCCTAGTTGGCGCTACTTCAAAAACAAGAGACGCTCTTTTCGTCTTAAATCTGCCGCTGTATCAGCGGAGGGCCTGTCCATGGCAAGTGCCATTAGTAACAACAACAACATTTTCTCATGTTGTCTTTTTCCCGCCTTCTGTCTTTTTAATGGCTTCGCTACACTGTATTTTCTATGACTATAATAGAGAAATTAAATTTTGAGAAAAGATATGGTAAAGATAAAATTTGGATTATTCCTTTGAAACTTTAAAGGATAAAAAAAAACTATATGTCATTTCTTCAAATCATATTTAATGTATATGGAATATGTCTCATTAGCAAATTAACATTTACGCTGGAAGATGGTTGCCAATATTAACCATATTATTTAATTATTACGAATTCCATAGGACCTAGAAAGACAGATAAGGTATCTTCTTCATATACTAATGCGATTTCTCCCACTCTGTACAAATCTTAAAAAATAGTGAACATCATACCTTGATATCGAATATTATTCCCGAATCTTTTAGAGCTTTTCCTCAAATTTTGTCTTCAGAAAAGGAGTTTGGAAAGAAAACGAAGTTAAACTGAATCTCCGTTTAAATAATGAATATCATAAAGTAGAAAAGAATAAAAAACATTTGAAAGAAGAGAAGCAGTGAGTGAAAAACATAACAGAAATAAAACAAAATCAAATTTGCGTATTAGGCGAGTTATTCCCATGCAATTGTAACTAAATTTTATGACAGAAATACAATTGTAGATACAAAATCGCATACCAAATTTAGTATAATTCTTAACATTTTTGAGCATCGTGTTTATATGTTTTGTGAAAGTACAGATCAAGAGATAGCCAACTTTTTGACGAATTCGATTTCAAACGTCACATCCACACTTTAGACATTAAATCTGTATACCAAATTTTATTCATTTAGTTTTCTTGCTTTTGTATTCGGATATCGTTCAAAATTTAATAAAATTCTAGGAATTTGATGTAAAAAACAACCAACTAAATTTCAGCCATCTAACTGAAAATAATAGTTTACAGATAGAAGAACATAATGTCACAAAAATGTGTTTTTTAAACTCAAGAATGTCTGAATGTAGAAATTCATCAAAATTTCGAATGTGAAGTTTTAAATAATTACAATACTATCTCTGTACTTTATATACGAGAAAATAAAACAAACCCATACCTACATCTGTCAAAACATTTTTAATTTTGATGATTTCATAAAATAATCAATATGCTCCAAGAGTATGCCAACGCCCCTCTTGATACAAGGTAAAATAATACAAATCCATTTTTAAATGGATTTGTAAAAATGTGATAAGTACTTTTTATGATTACCTGAACAAAATTCGACTGTAATTATATACGTATGTATGTTATCCCGCTTCTCTTATCGATAATAATAAGGGGCTGTCTAATAAAAAACATTGTAGCCGCATATTTAATTTTGAATAGTCGTTTTTAAAATTTTTGTTAATTCCTATCGAAAATTTTATTTTACATATGGATGGTGAGTAAATTGTGACAAATTTGTCGGAATATTTAGATATAAAATAACATGAAGCTTATAAAGCTATGAAATCATAAGAAAATGGCTTTATATTCAATTTATAAAATAAAAAATTCAATTGTCCAAGTAGATTTCCGGAAAAATGCTGTGAGTTTATCTTATTTTTTTTTTTTTTCGCGGGCAGCTATATCCTTCGGTTCCAGGTTGGACATCTTGAACATGATTGGCTGTTCTGGTCATTTAATTCACTGACGTATTGTCCCTATGTTTTCAAAATATTTGAATCGTTTGCCACTTGCAATTCTTGCATCCATATTAAACATTAATTTTCAAAACATTTATATTTGTAAATGATTGAAAGATACTAGTTTTTAAATGCACACTATAGTTGTATTTTCAAATGATTGAAAATGTTACGCTTATGCGTTAATAAAATATAAATATAAACACACAATAATAACATATTTTTAATTAATCATATACATTCACATTTCTGTTATGCTTAAAAATAATCGAAAGCACATTCAAAATATTCCCCCCCCCAAAAAAAGAAGTTTGCAAATGACGTTGCAAAGAATAAATTTGAACTTGAAAAGAGTAAGATAATGGGATATGTAACATCAATGACTGTTATCCATGGTTTCCAGGTCTGAAGGGCAAAACGTTTTCTCAATTAACACGAGAGGTTAAATCCTAGTATACGATATCCCTTCGGTGCGATTTTGAAAAAGAGCGCCAATCATCTGAACAACTCAACAGGAACTATAGCTTAGGCAACCAGCCAACGAGTGTCTGTGGCAGAAATGACGTCACGGCTTCTCAGTATAAAGTCGCCAAATCAAGGGGTACCGTATACTAGGATTATACCACACGAGACATCACAATCTAATAAGTACCGTGAATTCTTTCAGAACTCGTTTTCTTGTAAACATTTAATGAAAATTCATTTCTTGCAACTATGGGAGTTATTTTGTCACTCAAGCATATTTGCCTATTTCCATATAAATCTTACGGATTTAATTTGATGTTCAAGCATTTGGATAATTAGAGAAGTTTTATTGGTAATAGTTTGTTGATACTAAATGCTGATGCAACAAATACAGTTGGATCACTACAAATTATTTAACATGCAAATGAAAATGAAAAGATAAAAGAAACAAATAGTAGTGAAAATTCTATTTCGGATTAATATCCAAGAAAAGAATTTTTTAATATAATCCGAAATAGAATTTTTGGATTATATTAAATCTTATTAAATCTAAATCTTATTAAATCTAAAACTTATAAAATCAGTATATATATATATATATATATATATATATATATATATATATATACATGAATAGAATTGGCACCATTAAAATGGCTGATTTTTTAAAATTTCATAGTGATGTCATCATTTCACTTAGGCATTTTCGGACAATATAGAGGAAAAAATCCAATAAATTTTCAATTAACATTTTATTCACATCAGGCCAGAAAAAGTGCAGTTTTGTATAAAAGGCATACAGATAAACATTCATCTTTATATGCGTACACTCAGCCATAAGACGCCCAGTAAGACAATATATGCTCACAGAGAGAAATTTATGTGTGCCACAATTTCATAAGATAGATTCGGGCATTCCATTCTTTGCTATGAATTGCCCTTTGGAATACCTGAACTTTTCCTTTCCATTGAGTGTCGTATTAAAATGATGGATATTTATAGAAAGAAATAGGTAAAATAATAAAAAGATCAACATACCTAAATTTGAAAACTATAAAAAAGGGGGTAAATAAAATGAACACACACACACACACACACACGCACGCACGCACGCACGCACACACGCACACACACACACACACACACACACACACACACACACACACACACAAGCTTGCATCAGAGAGAGCAAAGATCAAAGAATGTCGGAATTAATCTATGATATGATAAGTGATCCTTTTTTTTCATGTCAGAAAAAAAATCCGCCCAATTATACAAAAGCATGCGCAGCATGTTGTTATTCCGTAGGTAAAATTACCTGCCATGAGCAGGCTTTTTAGCATACGGTGCCTTCTGACCGTCTTATAACTGGCCGAGTATAAATCCATCTTGAAGATATTTTTCCCCTTTTCTACAGATTAACTGTCTAGCTAAACACGAGATACAGTGTTTTAAATCAATTTTATAAAGCGATATGTTCTTTGGCAACATTCAATTGCCATATATATTTCAAATTTTTCCGATTAAATTTTCTAAATCATTTTCTATGAGAAAATACGGTAAATAATTCACTAAACAAATCTAAATTAAATCGTTAATTAAGAAATAAGCTATACTTGAATACTGTACTTATCCGAAAGCTATCATGAGCTCTGTAGAAGCTTACAGTCTTCCTGATTTTGATGAAAACGGGAACATCGCAATTGAATCCAATGAAAGCATGTCGTCTGATATTTCTGATAATTTGTATTCATCAGGGGACGGCATCGGAATAACCTGCAGTACATCTCAACAAGGAGGTTTCAGTTCAGTGGCAACATTTGATTCATATGAAGACGACGAACAGGCTTTAGAGAATAAAGGAAACTGGGCGGAACTGCCGTCTCTTGCAGTTGAAAATATCTATTCATTTCTCAGTAGAACTGATCAAAGCCGCATGTCTCAAGTGTGCTCCCGATGGTCCAAAGATTTCAGCTCGCCCTACCTATGGAAAACAATGAAGTTTTATCTACCAGAACATTATCACTCTTCAGAAATATATCCAGAAGTAAAATTTGCTTGTGAGCACGCTTCCATGTTTCGGCATGTCGAAATTATTTGCAAAAGAGTCAGGACTCATCTCAAAAGCGTGATCTGGAAACAGCTTAAGTTGTTTCTGAAAGCCATAACGAACTCTCCTCAGCTTTCTTCAGTTAAATTCATTAATATTGGATTTTACTTTCACAATCTAAATGGTATCATCCGTAAAGACTTATTCAAAACCATTATAAATTTCTTCAATTCACAAAAGAATCTCAAAATGGTAGTTTTTCAAGAAAGCCGTTTCACCAAAGAAGAAGGCTTGAAGCTTTTGAGGGCAATACTCCATTCTGAAAGTAACACCATAAGAAACCTCACACTCCGAGGGTTTATAAATGATAATTCTTCCACGGTAAGCAATAAATACGTGTCAAATTTGTTGGAAATATGCGGTAGAGTAGCAAACATAGAGTCGTTAGAAGTAGATTACTCACAAATCTTTGAAGATATCATAAACTGCTTATACGCAAAGCTTTGTTATAGTGACTACCAGTTTGATAAAAACAAACCCAGTATGTCGTCTCTTATTATTTACTGTAAAGATAATAGACAAACAATATTTAGAGGAATTTTACCTAGAACTTGGAAATACTTGAAAAAAATCTTTCCGGATTTGAAAGTGAAAATGGACGTCACTATCCATAGTAACTTAAATAGAGAAATGAGAAAATTCTTAGCAAGAAAAATACCTCTACAGGCATTGGATTTTCGGTTTGAAAAGTCATCATCTTCAAATGGAGATATTAGAAACTTGTTCGCATATTTCGAAAATTGCAAATACCAGGATCATTTGGAAGTTTTGAATGTTCTGTGGATGCCTTTTGTTGCTGAGTTTGAAAGTTCTTTTATTCCATTTGTCCAATCCTGCAAAAAATTACAGACTTTGCATCTTCATGTTCAAAGTACGCCATTGGGAATTGAAAACATCCTCAAGGCGTTATTAGAAAACACTCCAGAAATGATGAAATCAATTACAATATGGATTTGTCAACTTCAAGAAGAAGAGGATAAAGACCGTTTCAGAGCATTATCAGAAGAATATTATCCATTATTTAGGGCAAAAGGCGTAGATTACTTTTTGATTGTCGATCCTAGTCAAAAGTTGCAAAGACAAGAGCTAAACGTAACCACACCTTAAATTTTCAATAGGTTTTATCCAATAGTAAAGTAGGAAAATGAATGAATAACAATAGGTGCATTTGTAATTTTATTAATTAAATTATGAAAATAAATTAGGCTTTATTTTTATATAGTGTGTTGTATATTTTCAAAGAAATTTTGTTTTGCAGTCTATTTTAATCTGCTTTTTGAATTTATCGCCAATATGGCAACCCAAACAACCAAATTAAGTAGTGCCTCAAGCAAACATCAATTAATGATTTTTATTGTTGGGTTGTACCGTTTTTATGCGCATTTTAAGACGACTGAAAATAAAAAAAATAATTAATAAATTAAATAAATGTGAATCGCACTCTCATACTTAAATAAGATTAGTATAAGTATCTATAAGAAAAGGTAGGCTCTATTTTTTAATGAATTTCGAAACGAATATTCTTTTTTCTTTCGCTTGTAAAAAGCTCATTTTTATTTTATTATTCTAATAAAAAAATAAATGAAAATATTGATTTAAAAATTTAATTAAAATGGGAATCTAATTACTTTTTTAAACCAGATTAAGTTTGAATATCAATAAGAACCGTTAGGCTTTCTCAATATAAATATTTATTTTTCTTTTCCACTTCTAAAAAACCAAACTTCGATTTTATTATTTTAATAAAAATTGTCTAGAGCATTTAGAAATTGGCTTAATTTCATCACAGAGAAGGAAAGGGTCTCTTTTTTTCCCTTACAGATTTCACAATTTTTCATTTTAAAATTAATCTCTTTTTTTTTCATTTCAATTAATTCGAATTCTAGGAATCCATTTTTTCATTAGCAATACTTCCCTTTCGTAAGTCACAAAGAGATATTCAAATCATCTGTTGGGTGTAAAATGAAAGAAGTTAAACACTGGATATTTTAAAATGTACCAGCAGAAAATCTGAAACACAAATGTAATCGTGTTTATTTATTCGGACAGCCAAACAACATTGTTCAATTTCTTGGAACAGATTTTACTAAAAATTTAAAGCAAATCTAGAAATCTATGAATTTGATGTGAAAACTATATATCAAATTTCACCTATGTAGCGTGAAGTGTTTTTTAGTTATCTTTGACCGAAACAAACAAATATTTCCGAAAAATGTATTTTTCGAACTTGGGGACGTCTAAAAAGCAGAGATTCGACAAAATCTTGAGTTCGAATTTTTTTGACGATTGCTAGACTTTTTTCCATTCCTACTATTAGCTCACATTCTCCCTATATATATATCTTGTACAAATTTTCAATCGTTAATAAAATGCCGTTTATTCGTCAACTCAAGTTCAAGTAAATGTTTTTTAAATTTTTAATGAATGACATTTGATTTTAATACAGTTTTTTTCTTCAAATAATAATTCATTAATTTTTATTAATTAATTAAAAACTAGCTTTCTCGCCAAAAATCTTCATTTATCGCCCGCGAAATAAGTAACGAATTCAGTTTGTTTTTTCCGCACACTAATGAGATTAGGATTAACATGTTTTCGGTCGATTATTTTAAACGATTCTCTTTATTTTCATAATTCTTGATGCCTTTAAAATTAAACATTGTTAACTAATTGATTTTTTTCCGATTCATTTTGAAGTACTTTCGAATTAAAATAATATAGAATAAAGAAAATTAGAAATTTTTAATCTGTATAGCGTACCTCAACTTATGTAAAAAAATCATGCATTTTACTTTGCCACAATTGGCTTTAAATCTTCAATTGGAGTTGAAAATTCAAAGCTAGTATAATATTTCGATCAATTATTTATAGTAATTATAATTGTAAGGCCGCGATAGTCTGGTTAGGATGGCGTTGATTTCCCAACCTATCGGCAGCGAGTTCAATTACCATGTATAGAAAGGAGAATGGAAAATTGTCAAGAAATTCGCTTTCTATCTTGCTGCTTAATATTGTAACTCTGTTAAATTTCTATACATATTTATATTAATTGTAATTATTTAATAAAGAGTAACTAAAATGAAATTTTTCTTTGTTAACCTAAGAAAAAATTGATTAAAAAAATTATTTTAAATATTACTTTTTCTTTATTAAGTAGGCGAGAAAGTAAAAAAATTTTGGGATGCTTTTGCAGATAATAACATTTCAATTCATTCATTGCCCAAGCATTTTTGTTGACTCCAAAATCCTCATCCCCAAAACAACATCCTGTTCTGACATGATAATAAAGCGGTATTCAATTAATAATTCCACAAAAAGGAAAACACGGAACTTGCGAATCATCAAGTTTGGAAAACAGATAGGAAAAATAAAAGAGACAGATATCCGAAAACACGAAACGGCCCGCTTTCTTCAGTGCAATATTTAGAAATATCCTCTAAACAAAACGACCTTTCACCATATTGCTCATTAATTTCACCCTTCTCCAATGATCGCATGCAAGTCCTTCTAGGTTACTCTTCCTTCCATTGATGTGTTCGATGCCCTTTCTAGAATCGTGATCAAAAGGCCGCAGAACGGCCTTGTCCCTCTCAATGAATCGTTGCCATTTTATATGAACAATGAACTCGCTTTCACAAGAGAGCCAATACACTTTTTAACATTCTCCCTCACAAAGTATACACGGAGAGAAAGAAAGTCACCAAAAATATTGTCCTCGAAAACCTTTGGGGATGAGGTTTTTGGCGTCAAAAAAAAGCGTGGGCAATGAATTAAAATGTTATTATCTGCACGAGCATCTCAAAAAATGAGCTTTTAATAGCTCTTTGCTATCGCATTTACAAAAGCTCTGATTAAAAAATATATATAAGTTATTGACTACAGCACATAAAAGCTAGAAAAACGTTATTTTGAACACATGAAATGTGATATTTTTTTTAAACAATCATTGCGAGACAAAGTTTTTTGGATCGTTTGCAGTACTAAAGTGACTCATTCTATGAAACCATTAAAATGAATAAAAATATAATTTAACTTGCACGAGCACGTGGTGCTTGGCCGTTCAGGAAATGATGTTCTGATATGATACATTGAAATATGCAAAACAGATTTCATCTTTTTTTATAACATGACAACTATCGGAATTGGTTGTGAAACAAAACAATGTAAAATTTCGGACATTTAGGTTAAAATTTGTAATTATTTAAGTAAAAATAATTCGCCTTTAACTAAAATAGATGAACGAATCAAAAAGTCTACGTATATGAAATACATAGAGATGGAACTACTGAAAAAGTTTCAAGAAAAAACGATACACCTCTCTTTTACAGACACGATGAATCAGACAAAGCATGCGAAAAAAAGAACTGATTCTGTTCAGAACAAAATGTGAACATTTTGTAGATGGCATTGAAACAAATGTATTCATTCACATTCAGCTCTTTCTATTATATTAAAATCCTTTCCTGAATGGGCGGCAGAATATACTATAGGGATACAAGGTAAATTCCACCTCGGAAATATGAACAAAATTGTTCTTCTAATAAGAAAATCCCTTTTTTACCTACTTACCAATTTACCACGGAAGACGTATGGCAAATGACGTCAACTTTGATTTACGGACAGGCACCTTCTCGCCTACAAGATTTCATTCATGAGTTTTACTGCCTGCCAGAAACAAACTTTTATGAATGAATTCAGCTTTAAGAGAGGATTTGCTTTCCTAATTTCCATTTAGGGATCTTTTGCAGGAAACCATAAAATAATGAATTTTATATCAGTCACTTCTTTTTTATTGGATAAGTCATTCAACTCAAAACAAAGCAGTAAATATATTTAGGGAAGAACTTTTATTTTGAGCTATAAACGTATGAAATACAGCAAAATAAGTTTTATTATTTATTGACACGAAAGGTTCATTGAATCATTTTTTTGAATCACGTGATTAAAATGACATTTTTCTGTGTTTTATTTGCTGTAGTCATTAACTTATTTTTTAAAAATCAGTTTTGTAAATGCAATGGCAATGCATTATTAAAAGCTGATTTTTTTTAGATGCCCGTGCAGATAATAAAATTTCAATTTTTCGCCTACGGACTTTTGTTGACGCCAAAAACCTCATCCCCAAAACAACATTATGTTCTGACATGATAAAAAACAGTTTTGTGCCACCGAAATTTAATGATTGAAAGCCTCCTCTGTGAATTATTTAAGAGACTTTTATAACTTCTGAGGCTATAATTTTTTCGATGCAACATTTCATAAGAAAATAGGGCAAGGGATTTTCATATTTCAGAGAAACAAAAATCTAAACCAGTAAATTCTGTTACTATTAGCTCCAATAGGTAATTTCCAATCAGCTAATAAATGCAATTACCGTAATAATTTTTATAATTATGTGCCACTACCTTTTACCCGTGACTTCGCACTCGTGGAAATTTTGTTGTGTATATGTGAGAACTGACGGTCTAAAATGTTATCAAAACACTAAGCATGCATAAAATTTCAAAGCAATAGTAACAACGCACAGACGTAAATTTTAAACGCCAATTAAGGTAACGCAACGCAGATTAGAAAATTTTAATTTCAATAAATCTTTTATTTTTATTTAAAAGCACTTTTGAAGGAATCGACAGATCTATTACTTAGCAATGTTTAATTTTAAATTCATCGTAAACTACGGAAATAAATAGAATCGTTTGAAGTTACCGGTCGAAAGCATGTTACGTCTAACCTCATTAGTGTGGGTAAAAAAACTGCTTAAAACAATAAATAAGGGTACTATTATGTTTGCCGGGCGAAAATGAACATTAGCCAGAGAAATTTAGGAAAATCTGGCGGAATTCTACACTATTTGCTATAGGAAATATACCACTATTAAGCAAGCATATAGGAAATATATATATAACTAACACAAATGCAATTTAATTACAAAAACACACAATGTAACAGCTTTAATATACATCGAAAGGTAGCAATAGCATTTCCAATCATAAGGTTTCGATGAACGTAGCAGAAAATTAACGGAAACATAGAAAAAAATATCAATAAATGCAATAATATGGAATGCACTAAAAAAATTTAATTGAAAATTATGGAAGTAGGCAAAAGGAATATGCATACCAAAAAAAAAGAATCAAGAGAAATGAACAGGAAATATAGAGTTATATTAACACAAGATCAGCGTAAGAAAAAAAAAATTAATAAACCTGTTCTTAATAGCTTCACTTCTATAGACTGATGCTTTTCTTAGGTAGAAATTGGGAAGAATATATACATTTATTCGGATCAACTAATTTCTCTTATGAGCAGGAAACGATTTAAGAAATCCTATTAAAAAATCAGTTGAACTTTTGAGTGATGAATACGTCTTTCTGCCGGGAAATTCACGAAAAGAACAATAAATCACAAAGAATTCCGTTAGAATAATAAGATAATGTTAAAATGAAAAAACGGTTAAATAAATACAAACGATCCAAAAAGATCGGGCAGATGTTTTCAGATTTTTTATTTATTTTCTGTTTTGATGAAATTCGTAAGCTGACTATTTTAAACAGAATAAAATAATTGCTCCTTCATGAGGATAAATAATTTTTTTTATAATAATCATTTTATTAGAATGAATAATTATTTTTATAAAAATAATCTTTTCATTAGAATAAATAATTACTTGAAATAAAACAAAACAGCAATGTGCATGCACGAATTTCAGCGCCAATTGAGACACCGTAATGCGTGAATTTTCCACGAGTTATAGTAACGCTATACAGAATAGAAATTTTTAATTTCCATTATTTTGTTTTATTTTAATTCAAAAGTACCTTATAACGAATCTGAAAGATCGATTAATTAACAATGTTTGGTTTTAATTGCATCAAACACTAAGAAAATAAACAGAATCGCTTGAAATAATTGGTCGGAAATATATTAAGCCTAACCCCATTCCAGTGTGGGGAAAGAAAAAAAAACAAAGTCGTCAGACACACACATTTGATGCATCAACTCACACGCGTTTGACAACTCACTCAGATGCTCGCCATAACGTTTGGCTCTATAAAAAAATTTCATCTTTCCACCGACTCACTGGTGGGGGAATATTGTGGCACTAGCTTCATGAGCCCAATAACATCGACAATACACAATTACTTTTATATTGTGGTTATATTACTCGGCTAAAAGCCCTAGCGTCGCTATTTCGAGCCCCATACTTCTACTTCCACACCTCCATAAGAAGATTTGAAGGGAAGGGGTCTGCAATTAACAGTTTTTTTTTTAAAGGAAAGAAATTGTGCTATTTTGATTTTTGTCCTAAACGCCGATTTACTTAAGATATATCTTCGGTAATGGAATCCATTTACCACGAATGATAAGAATAGCACGGTCACAAAATCACCTATTTTCTAAAATACCATTATTTTAATTAATTTTGCCCATCTAAATATAATAACAATCTCGTAGTATTCTTATAGTCTTCAGTATTCAAGGGAATCGTGGCAAAAATTGGTATACCCTCTCAAGACAGAATGAAAACATTCAAAAATTATAGATTTCTACAACTCCATAGCTTGTGAAGAGAAGGCGACGAAAAAATGACAGTTTCTGTCATTGCACCACATGAAATACAATCGTTCATCGGCAGTTTGTGAAGGGAGGAAAATACTCCTCCTTCCCAAATTGTGAGGATTCTTTCCATGAAAGATAGACGATCCATTCCTTTCCAAAGAAGCTACGCTCAAAATATTTTTTTGCAGTAAATTTGTTTTCCCACAAGTTTGAATATGAATTTAAAAAATCTTTTTTTTTGGGGGGGATCATTATTGTTAAATAAAAAAATAATTAAGAAATTGTCACATCATTAATTTTTTCGTATATAAGTAAGAAGTTAGCATCATTATATATGCATATATTTTAACATTTAGTGACTTATTGATGTTTAGCCGCAGCTGAGTAAAATTTTTTAAAACGAAAAGCAAAAAAAGAAATATATATCATATATATTTACAGAATTTATTGTGATTTTATTAAAGAATTTATTTTTTTAGAAAAAAAAATTAAATTTCATTACTAAAACCCATTTATAACTGTCTTACTTTCTCAATAAGTTAAAAATTGTCTTACCTTTTTTTATTGACTAATAACTAAGGTATTCGAAATGAAATAAAAGACAGAATTAAAGTGAAGTTGAAAGATTTTGCTGTAAAATGAAGTATGAGTTGCAGAAACTGAACAGTAATAGTGCTCAATTTCTCACAGCCATTCATATAGCAGAATAAAATATAACTGCATGGTGTTCATGCCAATTTATTTTCTTTTAACTTATATCTTGCACAGATGTGCTTTGTCTTTTTTCCTTTGACAATGTGTGCAATACATTCCAAAACTAAAAGTATATATATATATAATAAATGTGATTTTATTACAGAAAATTATGTACAGGAATAATTCAATAATTACCTACATTTAATTATCTTAAATATTATTAACCTTTTGTATTTCTTAAGACAAGAGGATTTTCTTTGAAAAGAAATCCATAGACTGGTTTTAATGGGGTTCATGGGTTTTTTTTAAAACTAAATCAAAAACTGAAGACTGGACAATATTTAAGAATACATACCAAGAAAAAGAGGGAGGCATATAATTTATTTATTATAACTGCCTAAATTACTTATTATAAATATGTATCAAGAAAATAAAGGGAGATATTAGATACTTCTTTGCAAATTGTAATTCCTAATCATTGATAAACACATGTAATGACAATCTATTTATAATAAAAAGGATCTTTTGTTTATTTTTTTTTGTTATGAAAAATATATGGTTATAAAAATTAATAAAAAATATCATATAACGGAAGTTACATGGCAGTCAGGATTTTAGAGATGTCTATTTATGTTCAAATATACAAAGCAGTAAGAATCAAAATGTCATCATTCAGAACATTGAAGGTTAGGACCTAACGGCAAAATTATCTAAAATTTAATGTTATGCATTTCAGTTCATGGAGAAATGGATAATCCAAAACAGTTCTAAAATGAAATTTAACAATAAATAATAAATTTATAAAAAATTATTCACTATCAAATATTTTATCTTTAAAAAAAAGGCCTATTCATCATCTTAGAGGATTTTGAACAGGAAATATAAAATGAATGTTTAGAGGATATAAATAGATAAAATGATTTATTAAGGTTTTTTTTTGCTTTAGTTTTTTATTAAATTCATTAAATCAAACATTCAAAAGAACTCTTTAGCACAATTATAAAGTGGTGGTGTTGATATTAGACTTTCTGAAAATACAGAATCTCACTTCATTTGGATTTCACCAAGCAGATAATCAATTTAAAATTAATACCGAAATAGATTCCTCATTGATTATTTCATTGGAGGTCAGATGCACATCTTCTACACAATGTTACAATTCCAAGTAGACTGTACTGCAATTTGGAATGCATTAAAAAAAACTTTACACATTAGGAAACATAAAATTACATTTATTGCACATAAACATGATTAATTTGAATTAAATATTTCCCCAATTAATGCTCAAATGTACTATTATATTCATGTTTACTACTTTTAGATGCTTAAATAAATATTAATAATTACACTCATCTTCCAGTTGATAAGCCCAAAAATTATGATTTAATTTCGAAATCATAATACAAGTACCCTTATGTTACCTAGAGTGCAGCTAATTTTATCCAAAGATTAATTGACTCGCATTTCAGAAACATGTTCTCACTTTAAACGAAAAAAAAAAAAAAACTTATAAAAATTCCTATCATATGTTTGATTAGTACTCAGCAGAATGAAAGAGAAAATATAAGAGAATGAAGGGAAAATGAAATCAGTAAACTTTTACTTACATTTAAGCAAACAAATCAAAAACAATGTCACTAAAATATTTTAAATTTGCCTAACTTAAGATGTCATGCTAAAGTCTGTATTTTTATTCTTTTACCGAAATGAAATAAATATTTAATTGATCAGTTATTCATTTGCTGAAATAATTTCAATTATTTGTGGTGTCTAAAAACCATGTCTTCAGCTTTCACCCTTTTGTAGACAGATTTCTCAGTTCATTTGAAATGCCTTTACCTTTTTTTGTTCTTTTCTACATTTTCAGAAAAAATCTTTGAACATACTTATATGTTTTTGTTTTCATATTCAAGGCAATTTTTTTTTGTGTGCGTGTGATTTAAAAAAATATATCAATTTATCTGAAACAAACATTTTGAAATACATGTTTAAGATTTACAACCTCAGTATTTTTGTTTAAAGAAAATTTTATTACAATTATGAGATTAACATTGGGAGCATTTTAACTGCTTCTTCAATTCTGATAAGACTTTTGACCTGCTTTATATTTTGATAAAATGTATAACTTTAATTTTTGATAATTCAAAGTAATTAACTTATACTGAAATGCATGTCCCATCATTCAAAAAGTAAATATTATTATAATAGATAATTCATAAGAATAAAAAGAGTGACTTTCATCTTATTATAAAAGAAGATTGTATGATCATTCACTATGGATCTCAACAATTTATACTATTGACAAATATACAGTTGAGAGAGGATTCCTCCCAGACTTTAAAAATGAAGGTATATACAAAATCAGGACATTCACTTTTAACCACTAAGCACAAGCAATTTTTTTAAAAAATTACCTACATTTAAACTAAAATCTTTCTTAAAAAAAACACCCTAATGCCATAATTTTTAGTCCTAAAATAGTGAAAAGCAACATATTAAGGGATTTCTCTTAATCATACAACTTAAAAATTATTAGAAAGTATAAATATAAACTCTAAGATGGAACTTGCTATTTTATCATCATTGTAGTAAATATTTAATTTGGCATATTAGTTTACAGATCTATTAAAAGGTACTTGTTTTAATATAAAATAATGAATTAGTTATTATTCAAAATAAAATTTGATTGCAATTTCAATTATAAATCATATACAACATCAAATAATAAAAAAGTGGCATTAAAGAAGCTTCTTTTTGTTATTTATCAACTATTATTATGAAGGTTTTAAATTAGAAAGAATTTAAAAGAAATATTTGGGGGGGGGGGATCTTTAGTAAGACAAGTTTGATTGAATTAAAAATGTGAACTTGCTAAAGAACAGCTTTTTACAAATAACGTCACAATCAATGAACAATCATTTCATGTGTAAAAATTGTGTATTTTTACAAATATGTAATTTAAGTTTTGTACTATTTCACCTCAAATTTTGACTAGTTTCCAAGAAACATTAAAAACATAAATATTTTTCAATCAATTTACAACTTTTAAAATATCAAATCAATCTTTAAATAAATATCCACATGAAAAATTTAATAAAAAGAGCATGAAAAATCACATACTGAAGTAAAAGATAATATACCATTATAACAGTATGTATAATTTAGTTACATAATTTAAAACTTAAATTCAACTTTATCAGTTTACATAATAAAATAAGAAGCAAATTGATCAACATAACCTTTTATTGAATTAGTTCTCAAACATTTTTTACAATACTGCAAGACAAAAAGGAACACAATTTTTTACTAAACATTTTATGGTAATATAGAAATTATTATTAAAATTTATATGGCATGCAGTATTGGACGTCATAAGAGTCTGTAGCAAAAAATATACACAAGTAAAATAGAAAAGTATAGAAAAACAAAATTGAACTAGTTTGCATTTTCAATACAAAAAATATTTAGTTACCAAAAACTAAGATATATAGCAAAATATTTACTTTACCATCAAATAGGCATAATTGTTTCTTTAATATTAAAACCATACATTGACAATATTTATAACAATTACAGATGAAATCCCCAATTTTTAGGAATTAGCTTGTAACTATATGATACCAAACAACTACATAACGTAAGAAAACATTAAGCTAAATTGCAAAATAATTCATCTTTTTAAAAAATGTCTTAAAAGCATTTTTAATTTTAAAATACTAAATACTATTATAAACAACTACTGTCATTAAGAACTAAAGATACATTTTTGTGATTGAATGTCAAAATACTATACTATTTTCTAAAAGCCTTAATATTTGTAAATGTACTAAATAATATCTGATTCTATTAAAAATCCTTTGAACTATTAGACCAAACCTAATAGAATAGAAATATCGGCTCAACAGCATAGAGCAATACTCAAAGATTTGCATAGAATGATTATGACAAATAACAAGTGATTCTATAGAAATAGAAAATATTCCCTATACTATCATACTAAGATTAAAACATCTTTAACTTCAGGATAGATTTAGTACATGAAGTTTTATAAATTTTATAGAAAAGCATCTACACTGATATGTATGAGCTATTCAACATAATGCACTAATGAATATCTAAAATATAAATCAAATTGACAAAAGCTATAAACAGTGCACAAAGATTATGCCTCATAGGAAAGTACAATGAGGAATCCACTTCAATATTTGGTAAATCTGAGAAATGCACATAAAAATATATTAACAGACATGCGACTAGAAAAATTGGAAAAAAAAAAAAATACACATATAAAATACATGTAATCACATTCAAATACAAAATTAAATACTTTGTTTATCTATATATATGCCTAAAAGTAACAATTATAGATAATTGTTTTTTTATTATTTAAGTTCAAATTAAGAAGAAAAAATAGAGTAGATACCAAAATTAGGGATATTAAAATATTAAAATGGTTATTGCGTGACCACATATGAAAATTGGAAAAAATGCATAGTTTTATTTTTTCAATATAATTATTACACTTTTGAATCATATTATATTAAACCATACAATTTCATTTTAATTACATGCAATAAAATATTCCTTTTTTTTATATATGATAGAAGCTTTTAATTTTATAATAAATTGTAAATGACTAATTTAACTGAACAATTATTTTTGCTTTCTAAAAAGGCATTTCAAATTCGTCAAACAATTCTTAAACTGCCATAAAATTATCATTAAATCAGAATTTTAATATCTGCTTTCAAAGGAAATTGTGAAACATCCAAAGGATTATCACATGTTACACTTTTATTTATTAGATAAATGTTTTCATATCTGCAGAAATTGCATATAACATTCATTGATTTTTTAAATAAATATGTTGCAGTATTTAAAAAATAAATGTGTTCAAATTTCATGCTGTGTTACTCAAACACATTGAAAGAACAATTCAATGCAAAACTGCCATCACTACTTTGAAATAATAATAATAAACCCATTTCATGCCATCCTTTTAGGCTATTAAACAGAAATTTACGAATTAGTCGTTGAGAAATGTGTCTAACATATTCAGATCAAATAGAAACTAAATTTAATGATAATTTTATATTACAAATACAATTAATTAAAAAAGCATATACACAAAAAAAAATCTAACCCTTCAGAAATTTATGGTAACTACACGATTGAATCAAAAATTTGCAGCAGAAATTGATTCCAGCCATTTACTTATAGGAGAATGGAATAAATTAATTTTCAAAATTATTAGTTTTTCAACACAGTTTAAAAGAAGGAAGAACAAAAATGAAATTAACAGAACACATCTTAACTTTGTATGTTGAGTTGGAAAAAGGTTTGTAAAAACCAACAATCTGGTATTTGAAACTGTTCTACCAAATCTGCATGGAAAAATACTTTTGTTAAACTATTTAGAATTTGACAACTCCTCAACCATATTTTCATATTAGTTAAGCTATGCCTAAACTAAATAACAAAGCAACAAGTCTTGACAACATCACATAACAGGAATGTTCTTAAGCAGTTCTAATAATTAAATGAACACCAGAATCGGTGATAATAGGTTTACTCAATTCTCCGACTTTTAAAGCAAAGGAAGCATCCTCAAATGGCTTTTGCATAGCTCCTCGTCCAAAAAGACCCAAATCTCCTCCTCTTTTGGCTGAACTGCAGTCACTAAATTTTGACGCAAGGTCTTCAAAAGTTGACTTTCCTGATATTAGCTGTTCTCTAAATCCTATTACAAAGACAAAAAATATTAAGTTACGAACAATTACTTGATTATGTTACTCTTTCAAACATGATTTTTAAGATAAATGAAATTTTTACTATACAATCTTTATCTAAGTTTTAAGTTAAGGATAAAATATTTATACAAAGCAATTAAACCTCTCATGTCTATTATTTTTTAAAACAATTACAAGAAATCTTCACACAAGAATCATCCCAAGCAATTAGAAGAAAATATTTGCCTTTTTCAAACTAATACAATTTATCATAAATGAAATATTTAAATCAATTATCATAATTAAAATTATATAAGGCTACTAATAATAGATGTTAAATGTGTGTTTGTAGTTTGTCACGGCCTAAAATGACAGATTTTAAGTATTTTTAAGAATATTGTTAATGTTGAAATTTGAGTTCACAAAATTTATGAATTATATCCCACATTTACATGATAACTAATAAAAAATCTTGATGCTTCAGCAGAATGAAACATTTATTATTGATAAACAAAAGGGCCAATCTTTATCAAATTATGAAGAAAAGATAATTAGACAAAGAGTCATTTCATGCTTGTTAAATATCAACCCGTTGGATTTCTGTTTCTAGCAAAACCTGAAACATAATCTTAAAAGCCCATGTTCAGAATCAAACAATAACTCCAGAAAAGGAACTGAGAAAGAATGTTCCAAAACAGATAAATTTAGTGATGTTACCAAGAACAACAAACTGTTCCCATACTCTCCAAAACTAACAAAAATTTCGCATTTGTATACATTAATACGAGTTATAAAAAATCATTACATATACTTCTGTAAAAGCTAATCAAAACATTTAAATAGGAATATAGGAAGTATATTCTAATTTATTAATTTTAAGAACTAAACAGAATCTGATAACAAACAATCAAGAATATTTCTCTTACATCAGCACAACTGAAGTGTGATATCATACTGGTTATAAAATTTTCCATTCTGCTCTTTTTCTACCTTATATTAAATTGTCTTTTAAAGATGAACTGCTAAATGGACTCCCTTTGTTTTACATTTATGATAGTAATTCTTATATTTTCTCACAGAATAGCATAACTGAAGTATTTTTCTGGAACTGAGAGCAATCTGACAACCATATGAGACATTTAAACCATTCCGTCAAAATAAATTACAGCTTAAGAATCAAGAACTTCCTTTATTTTAAACATATTGTTCATCTATGCTTTTTCATATATTATGGTAGATTTATCTTAGCTAAATTGAAAATTAGCAATTTAAATCTGAATTTTAGTTTTATAAAGTTAAATGCAGTTAAATTTAAAGAGACCTTGAACAACAAATTTTGGCTTTAATCGATAGGATATGAGAAATGTAATTGCAAGTAGAAATCACTGACAAGATTTTCAAGAAAATGTGATAAAATTTGTAACAGAATAACAGAGTCACCATTATTTGTTAAATTAGAGCTATAATTAAATTCATGCATACATGAGTTTATAAAATATAATTTCTAATAAGTTAATTCAGATGTGTGAATGCTAATCTATGCTTTCCAGAACCATTGTCTTTTGATTTATGTAATTTAGTCAAAATATTTATAGTTTAATGAATTATATTTAATAATAAATAGAATTTAAAGAAAACATATAAAAGTAAAATGTAGGTATTATAAAAGCCAGGGGAAATAAATTAGGAAATGATCTGCCCATGATCGTTTTTTCCTACCTATTTATAAATATATTTTAACAAAATAACAATAATTCATCTGTATAAAGAATAAATACAAATAATTAGAAAAGCATATTATAAATCTTAACCTTCAATGATTTCCAAAGCTTCTTCTTTAGTTCTAGTAATATTTTCTTCTCGCCATGAAGATGGTCGCCTTGAGTCTCTGTGTTTAACAAGCAAATGGCTACATCTAACTTGGTCAACAGGGCCTCCACAGCCTAAACTTGCCCCAGGTTCGGCAGGTTTAGTAGGTCTATCCCACTGACTTTCTTTGGTATAGATATTCAAGTAATATGATTGTCCTAATGGGATAAAAACATTTTACCTTTGAACAAAATTCTAAATAAAATACAACTAATTCTAATAAAATACAATAAATCAATTTATTGAATTTAAAAAACATTTTTCAGGAATATACATGGTTTCTATTTGTAGGTCTTGTAGAATAGCTTAATTCTTATAATTACATTCAAATTATCAGACTTTTAACCAATTTAAATAACTGCATTTTATGGTAAATACATATTATCCTGTCAATCTATCAACAATGCACCAAAATTCTTAAATGCTTTTGAATATGTGGCAAACTTAATTTTGCCATGTAAGCTATCTATTGGCGACCGTTTTTCAATTTGGCAAAAATTGTCAACTGTATAATATGTTTGTACCTCTTATATGGTTGAAAATGCTGTTCTTTTAATGAAAGAATCTTTTGAAATTGATTTTTCAAAGGTAAACAATGATTAAAAAATTTAACAAGAAATAATAAAATGAATTTTTTCCAATGAAGAAATGATTTTTTAACTATAAAGAAGCTAGAATTCAATAATAGGTTAAATGCTTATATCACAAATATCATCACTACAGAGGTACAATATACACTGTTATATTGTACTGCTGAGACAAAAGTACAAATTTGAATACATACTTGAAATAAATATATATTTCAAAGTTTCAATCTATTGCTCATTAATTATCAAATATTTTACGAAAACCTGCCTTCTTGCCCACCTTAATTTTCAAATAGAGAGAGCAGCAACTCTATCACAATGGTATAAAAGAATATCATATAAAATAGGTATGAGATATACAGTAGCTTAAATAAAATGCATCAAAATCAGTTTATAAATGGCATCAAAGTCTTTATTAAATTAAAAATAGGCCTCAAATTTCTTCATGATAGTAAATCAATTTGTTGTTTGATGGATGTACATTAACTGGTTAAATTTGAAAGATCTAGGTTATGCCCTATCAAATTTTGTCTTAAAATCTATAAATGTCTTGCAAGTTGTCTATGTAACAAACAGCTTGCATAATAAATATCTATAATGTGCATTTATACTGCAAATAAAAAACAATGGAATTATCCAGTGAATTTAAACTTTGATGAGTGTTTGGTCAGAATAAGTCGAACATTGTGAAAATATGCTTGCTAACCACTTGAAATATAATCATCTGCAATACAAAACTAAAGAAAAATTAGGAAAGTTTTTTTTAAAAAAAGAAATTTAGATATTAAAATTAAGAAAAATTTATATTCATTTTCTTATTTTGTTGCAGCGCACATAAATTTGCTAAGAATACTCCAAAAAAAAAAAAAAAAATTAAGGACTGAAAACTTTGCTTTTTTAAATCAAGAATTAATTCAAGATGTATGAATGCATCATTCATAAAAGTATTATTTCCAAACAGAAATGTTTTCAGCATACGTATACATTACTACAAGAAAGTAAGCATATTACAAAAATGATCAGCTGAGCAGCAGATTGTAATTTATATACGATAAAAATTTTAAAACCAAAAATCAATGCATGTTAATAGTTTACAGTTTTATTATCATAAATGAAATTGGATTAAATTCGATAAATAATACTGAAATAAAAGTTTCCGTCTGTTTTTTTAAATGCAAATCTACTGGGATGTAGTAAAAGTTTATTAAATAGGAGAGTTTTATTAGCGAAAAATAAAACGAACCAGTAGAACGACTCATTCGTTTTTCCCATCCTTTAGGTAATTCCTCATCAGACATGGTAGAAATAAGTACTTAATTCAAAAGATTATGTGGAAATGGAAATATGAAAAAAATTGAAGAATTAATTATCTTTTACAACTCTGTTTATTATTCTATAAACTAATGCTAACCGCCATCCACTCTTTCGATTCTAATGTTTCCTCTCAAATTTGAAGATGTTGCCATTCAAAGTTCTAACTTCCAAAATATTGTGCATTAATTTAACGTACAGACAACTCAGGAATAACTTCCAATATAAGCTGAAAATATTTTTAAATTTTTTTGAAAGTTTGTTACCATCAAATAATTTTTCTTCATTGTATATAGTTTTTTTTTTTTAGCCTACTGAGATGTAGTGTCTGTAAAATTCTTTACTTTAAAAATGGCAATAGTCATTTCTTGTTTCGGAATCGTGGTTCCTTATGTTTACAAACGAGTGGATTTTTTCCTACTTAATCGTTAGTTCTTTAACTTTTTAAAATTAATGTTTAAAGTTTAAACAGACACCCAGAAAATTGTTCGATACTAAAAAAAAGTTTCTGTAGATTTATACATTCTTTAATATTATAATTTTTAAGTAAGAAACATTTATATTTTTCCCTATCGGATCAAATAATTGAAAATGAACGCCAGACACTTTATAAACTCTATAGAACAACTTTGGACAGAAGTGATGAAAAATGTTAAAGATGCAGCCGTATATATGGATGACTCTTCTGCAGAATGCTTACATTGGCATGGAGGTTTAAAAAGAATTTTAGACAGCGGTGCAGTATCCGTTGAAAATTTTTCGCCCTTTGTGGTGAGTGAATTTTTTTTAAATTATTCTGATTTCGAATATTTAAAGAAATGATCAATTAATATGTTTTGGGAAAATGAGTAGCTGAGGGTACTTACTTTACTGTGGATGGTCGCCAAGGGTTATCGCCAAGTAGTAAGCAAAGGGAGCGATGGCTCACCGACGTCGGCTACCTATTCGTTTCTTCCTTGTGTGTTGAAAGCAATGATTTAAAGAATGATGTAGCATTCCTTTTTATATACATGAGGGCTTTGGAAAAACCTTAAAAAAATTCATAGCTTTAATTTTAAAAAATATTTTTGATACATGTTCCAAACCTTAAAGGTACTTTGGAATTATTCCATCGACATGTCAACGCATGCGAAAATGTGCCGATTCAATAGCGCCATCATAACGAAAAGCATTTTCCAAAATAAACATTTTATTGCTGCAAAGCTATCTTTTGGGTTGCTTAAGCGAATTTGGTGAAAATGGTCAATGGGATAATTCCAAAGTACGAAAATGATTGTTGGGATAATTCCAAAGTCATTAACTTTGTGACTACTAGCATCATTTTCAAGACATTTAACTCTGTATAGTGAATATATCCTATAACTTTATTCTTATGTCAACTTGAATTACATTAGCTATAATATATATGATTACTAATTTGAAAATTCAAATTTTATCATGAAATGGGATGTAATTAATAGTCAATATACAATTTATAATGTGTTCAGGAATAGTTTATAATAATGATATTTCATATAAATTGTCTGTATAAAAGCTTGCATAGAATTTTATGTATAGTTATTATTTAAATGGCACATTCATCAAAATTCAAAAATTGTGATTAGTATTTCTTATTTTGAAAATATATTAATTTTCTTCACTTTTTTATGATGTTAACCATGAAAAATATTTAAAAGAAATCTAGAGTTATTAAATTATTTTTAAGTTTCTTAAATCATTTGTGTTAAATGTGTAAAAAAATTGTTGCATTGACTGAGTTTAGATTTAGTAATAGAATTTTAAATTATTTTTCACTGTTAGATATACATATTTTTTTAAGTAAAAAAATAATACATTAACATTTTTCCAGGGAAAAAATTAGTTAATGTGTACTTACAAATATTTGTTTGTTTGTTTTTTGTTCGAAACTCTCTGAAAGTTCAGTTGAAAATTTCAGAAAATTAACTATGCTATCATAAATTTTTGTTGACAAAAAAAAAAAAATTGAAAATTCATTAAAATTGATTTATATATTTGAACCTATATATATATATATACAAATATATATATATATATATATATATATATATATTTTTATATATATATATATATATATATGGATTTTGTTAATATTTTTTCAAGTAGATACATCTCAAATGCAGATTTTATTCCAATTATAGGTGACATTAAGCATAAAGCATAAATATCTTTTAATTGTTAGAAATATCATGATTAAGATAATTGTTAAGCAAGGTGGAATTACATTTTTTGACAGAAAAGTACTGAAAAATCAGTAAAAGCCCATTAAAAAAACCTTTTTGTCTGCATATAATTAAAGATTTGGTAAAAGTGGTATAGTGTGCCCCTTCCTGCACCAAGGATGTCATGTTGCCAATAAAGATGCAGACGAAATAAACAATCATTTCTGTGGAATATTTACGATTACCACTTTACGAAATATAATTGTGATTTTTTACTGCTAAGTATTGTTTTTCATACTCGCTGTGCCAGCCTGTTGGGTGCAGAGTAAAAGTTAGAGCATTCGATACCTTCAACATTTGTAGAATGCACTGAGCAAAGTTTTTTAACAAAAAAAAAAAAAAAATCCTATACATTCGCTAGCAGCGGGAGCTGGAACCTAGTATCTTTGCTAGAACATAAAGACTGTGTGGATAATAGATACAGTACATAACCAAGAGAAGAGGAAGAAGTAATTAAACTATTCCCCATACAAAATTTAAAACAGGCATCCTTTCCTGACTTCATCAACTCGTAAAAAATTATATATTCTACTAGCCCTTCATCCATTCTGCAGGTTCAAAGTATTGTCTTCCATTTCATTTATCCAACATCCATTCTTTCACAATTGCTGACATAAAAATTTTTAATAGAAACCAACCATTAGAGCTAAAAAAGGATTACCAAAATTATGAAAAATTCCATTGCATCTGACTTTTAAAGTAAGAATGCAGACAATTTTGTAAAACATGAATTCAGAAGATTTTTTAATGCGCATATTCACAATTAAAAATTGCAAAGGAATAAAGATTTTCTATTTGTATTCTCATTAAAAATGAAATTACAGTATCTTATTAGTTATAAAAAAATGTTTAACTATAACAAAGAACAGAGTTAAAATCTTTAATCGATATTTTTTATTATTTTTAATTTAACACTTTTCATAAAATAGATATAGCTTATGTTCAACTTAATCATTGTTAAAAGTAGTAAGCAAAACAGCATTAGAGGTGCTAGAAGAGCATTCTGTTGTGTTGCCATATTGACGACAAACTCGAGGGCACACTAATCTTCACTTTAATGAAAAATTTTTGAAATATACTAAATTGTAAATTTTGATTTCATAATCTTTATAATGGATAGTGTGTGATAGTTGAAAATTGTTTTGTAGTTCATTGCATAGATTAGGCAAAAAATAAAAAGTGAAATATATTCAGTTCAAAACAGACATGAAATTAAATTGCCACATGAGACACTGAAAATTGATAAGCCAATGTTTAGCCTGTAAATAAACATATTTCTCTTTTTGTGATGTTTTGGCATTAATTAGCTATAATACTTTTCCCATTAAGATCTAGAATCTATCAAATTCATTAACACACACATTTTTAAAAGGATTTATTATTAACTTTGCTGTATGGGACTTTACACATGATGAAAACTTAATACATTTTAATTTGAATTATAAAGTAACTTTTTATACTAACATATATACATGGAAACATCTGATGTCAAGTTGATAGAAAATTGTTTATATAATTTATTTATGTCCAATAATATGAGTAATTTTTATTCAAAATACTTAAATATACAATTATGTTATATTTATAGAAATCTGATACTAATGTAAAGAAGGCTGTTTTTGTTCTTATGTCACCTCTTATTGGTGAGACTTGGAAGACGGTTGCTATAGTGACTCAAGCTAATAATTTCAGAAACTGTGTCATTGTAACTGCATTGCCACCCAAGTGCCACAGTAATGAACCTGAAGCTGCAAACCAAATATTCATTACTCTTGAAAATAAGCTACAAAACTGGCTGCAAAGTAAGGTTTGTACTTCTGTATTTTTTGATTACACAGAAAAAGCTATGCAATTATAGACTATAAAATAAGGTTTTATATCAATTTAATTAGATGATTTATATAAAATATTGCATCTCAAAATATATGTAACAGATGTCTTGTACAAAGAAAGTCTTTCCTGTACAAAAATAAGCTAAATGTACCAAAGTTCTCTGAACAAAAAGTTTAATTTTGTTAATATCTTTCAATAATTATAGGACATGTAGAAATAATATTTATTTTTCTACATGATTAAATTTCATCATTCATCGATTTTGTAGGTACTGCCAACTTGTTATGTACTACCAACTATAGTTATTATGTTCATATTTGGGTGTATGTATCTTTTTTTTTTTTTCTTGAAATGAGTTTTTCAAGTTTCCTATTAAAAATATAGTTTTATGGTAAATAATTTGATGATTTCCATCAGAAGGTTGTTGTAATTTCATCTTCAGAAATAAAACACTAAGGAATCATTCCGATAAAAATCCACACACTTTATATCATTCACATCTTACACCATCTAAGCAAAGTCTGTTCAGACAGGAAATCCATCAGACATTGGTTCTCACCTGACGACTCCATTACTTATGATTGTGCAACTGTACACAACTTCATGGAGAGGATATCTTACACCACAGATTAATCATTATGAAATTACATTTCAAAAAATAAAAGGTACTTTTCCATTACCAAGGTTCTATTGTAGCCAATTGTGAACCAAATTCGAGTTGAGCTGCAAAAACAATCAACGGAATTCTACATTATTTGGTAATTTTTCACTTACGTCTAGCTAACAGAAAATTACTGGAAAAAATACTGTCTTTTTTAAAGCATCCGTACCGAAACATGATGAAGTGGAGTTTGATAATGTGGATTATTTGAATATTTTTTATATATAATTTATTTACATTGTTTATGTTAATCCTTTCTTTTGTGATCTGTGATATCTCTTAATATATTATTCTTGTTGGTGACCTTATTGCAAGGATTTGATTTCAAGTATGAGAGAACCATCATTTAAAATTAATTTCTAATAAAGATCCTAATTATGTGGGCCTGAATCATGTTAAGTTGTCTACTGTGGGTTCAACTTCTTCATAAAGGCTGTTTGTGTATTAGAGTTTTAGTACAAGTTTTATTATTGACATGTGATCAGTTTTCAAAATTATACGTCATTAGTGTTATACTAACATTGCTTCAAAAAGAATTCCTAATCTAAACAAATTTCACTCTGAAATAATGTGCTATTTTTCAAGAAAAAAAGTCAAAAAAATTGTTTTCTAAATAAAAATATACATATATTTACAGTAGGTTGAGATTGAATCCACAAATAAAATAATCTTTTTTAAAAGACTTAAACTTTTAAATTGAACATGATTTGTATTGTAATGCTTTAACTTTATGAAGTTTATTTGAAGAAATGTGAAAATTTTAAATAATTTATAAAATTTATTTTTGATAATTATCAATAATCTCATTTTTTTACTTTATAATTTAATTTTTCCTTTGCTTTTTTATGTAAAGTAATTGATCACATCTTAAAGAAAAACTTAAACTTAACTAAAAACTTAAACTTAATTAAAATCTTAACATTAAGTAATTTAAGTATCTTGTGAGGATCTGAACTTTGTATAGTGAAAAAGAGATCTTATAAATATATTTTTAAATGTAATGCTATAGTTAAAAGCATTAATTAATTATTAATAAAAAAACTCATCCTTCTTTTTATTAATTAGTTCTCTATTCCTTTTAGAATTTCTCTGCTACAGTATCTCATTTACCAATCTTCCCAGCCTATATATCACAAAATCTGTTCCTAATGCCGGCATTCTCTAAGTTATATTCAATTTTCAAATGCTGCTCAACAGAAATGCATTTAAAAGTATGTGAATGAAATTTTCCAATTACTTTGAATATCAATTAAAATGAAAACTTTTTCTTCAAAGCACATTTGAAAACTTTTATTTATTAAAAAGTTAATTATTTACTCATAAATTTTAACTGTTACGTATTTCACAGAGAACAGAAGATTTATCCATTAGAAGTGTATCGCCTGAAATGCAGTCCTCTGTTATAGTAAGTTTTTTTTTATTTATTTAGAAAGAAAGAACTGTAATATTTCTCTGTTAAAAATGTTATTTATAAAATGCATTTTTTGGGATTTTTTTAATGTTTTAATACAATAAAAAATCATTGTTGAATTTGAAAATAATATAAAACTAAAAGTTTATTCCATGGATTAAACTTTAATTCTACTATTATATGATATATTTTATTCAAAAACATGTTAACCTTCCTTTATATTGCTTAATCTTAAGCATAGATTTCAGTAAATTTCTTTCAAAATACTTTTTAAATGTTGAAATAAAATTTTCAGTCTAATAACATAAAATTTTAAATGAAATGTCATAATTTTTTTAAAGAAATTAGTAAAAAAGTACTTAAAGATATTTTTATGAATATATATTAATAAATCCTTAATATATAATAAAATATTACAAAATAAAAATAACTTTTAAATTCTATACATTATCTCAAAAGTAAATTAAAGCAAAAAAAAAAAGCAATTTTAAAATGATATGCTTTGGCTTAAAAATTTTATTGATATTCAAATTTGTGTAAAGTTTAGAAATGTAGATTAACTTATTAGATGAAAAAATAACAATGGGGTGCATTGAGATTCTTAATATTATTGGTTAAGCAATCATATGAACATAATGAAAAAAAGTTTTTAAAAAATTTCTACATTTGTGAAGAGAGAGAGAGAAAATAACTATTTCTTTAAAATCGTATGAAAGTAATCCATTCAATTTAATATTCCCAGTGTTATAATTAGTTTTTCCAACTCTTATGCAAACATAACTTTCATTATATCTTAAAATTGAACTTGTTTTTTAAAAATTTGTTTTCTTGTTTGTTTTATTTTTTTTTTTTAATTTTTATTTTATATCATTCTAAGTATGCTAAGCTTGCAGCTGATAGCCAGAGACTGCTTTGAATGGAAGTATAACTGATTTCAGCTTTTATATATATATCTAGAGTAAATCATTCAAGTTTAGAAAATTTTAAACAATGTCTATAAGGATTTTTAAAAAAATGTAATGGCTAAACTGAGAGTTTGTTATGCTTAATTGAGAACAAAACAAGTTGATAATGAACAGAAAATTAAGAATTATCCCTTCACATTTAATAATGCAGTTTAGGTTTTTATGAAAAATATGGTTTTATATTTCTGTGCATCTTAACCCATAATTGGAAATGGAAATCAAAATGACTCTTTGTTGTTCACTAGCTCTGATTATCATATGGTATTTTGTCCTTGAATACAATCATCTCCTTAGTACCTTTTAGCAGTATTTTGGCAAAAGTCTAAGTATAAACACTTACATATAGCTGAGTTAATATTTTTCAAAATTTGTGTTGTTATATATGGAATTATTGACTCCATGTCTCTGAAACTGTGATTGAAAAAGTGTATAACACACACCACAAAATTTTTACTTATTTCGCATAGCAATTCATTCTTTTTGAATTATAACATATTGTTGTTTAAAAAGCAATCAATAATACCCAATCAGGATCTTCCAGGGATAAAAATTTTATCATGTGATCCATATTGATAAAACTATAATGCAACAATTTGAGGTATGTGAAATGTCAAAAGATGATTTTGATATTAGTGATACGGAAATGTTTATAAGTGCTCATGAAGAAAAAAAAGTGAAAAAGGAAGTGAATAAAATTTGAATGTATATTCAGAAGAGGAAGGCAACATGGTTGACATGGAAAATTATTTCTATGAGTAATGCGAAAATAAGTTCAAGGAATCCACTAAACCCTTAGGGATTCAAATTTCCTGACATTTCAGAAATTATTGTTTTGAAGCTGCTCTGAGTTCATCTTGAATTTCAACTGCTGTGTCTATATATTCTTGGGACATATTTTCTTGGTCAATATGTTACTTATGATTGCAAAATATTCAAATTTTAAATTTACTGTGATTGAACAAAAATAGATCAAAAGAAGTTACACATGCACGATTTTTGGAATTATGTAGCTTTATGGGTCTGCTGTTTTACATTACTGCTTTTAAATTTGAATAATGCAAGAAATAGTAATAATAAAGCAATATTCTTAAAATAATATTTTAAAATGTTATATTCTTCATTTTTGTTTGTTAAATTCTAACAATTATTAACATTAGTGTAATTCTGTAATAATTAAATGAAGTAATTACTCCTTAAAAGATTGTTAGGGTTTTCTTATAACATCTTTCCAACATTTAATATTATAACATTTAACATTGTTAATATTAATATTTTTGGTAATTACATGATTTCAAGGATATATTGTATTTCCAAAGTAAATTCCAGTTCTGTTTACAAAAGACAAAAAGGAAAGGTTACAATTAAGTCTTTTTGACTTCATGTCTCTAGACACGTGAAGAAATCCATGTCCTAATTATAAGTTAAATCTATTGAAAAATTTACATGGAATTAAGAATGTTTATCTTTAATCAATAGTATTTGTTACTGATGCATAAAACTGTGTTCTTTTTAAGAATCTCAATTAGTTTTTCATGTATGAAGAATTTTTAATCGTTTTCTATCGTATATTGCTGTATGTTTATCGCTGTATTAACATATAATGATTTTTAACAAATTATATAAGAATGAGGTTTTATTTTGTTGATCAGTATGCTTTAAATTAAATGTGTGCTTTTTTACTATGAAAAGTTTTATGTTATAAGTGTATCTATTTTCTGATATTGGAAATAAAGTAAATTAAGGCATGCTTACTACCTTTTCATTTCTTTTTTATTCAATTATGAATCTAAGGAAAACTATACATTTTTGCCATTTTATTTTCTAGCAATTAGCTTATTGTTTGTTGTCACTTCTGGATACATTTCAAGTCAAAGGAGATTTCTTTTCTTTGGGTCCTCTGAGCCACATTCTGTGTTCAGAACTGGAAAATATATCTCACCAACAAAAGAAGGTATACCACCATGTAATATTTGCTTAACTTGTCAAATATAAAAATTCATTTGATTTATATTTGACAGACTTTAATCAAAAATATTAAAAAATTGATCATCTGTTGTAAGTTATAAAATTCTTATGTATTAAAAACAAAGTTTTTCAAAATATACTTGTTTATTTCAGTCGTACTCTAGTAAAGCATCAGTTGTCATTGTTGATCGCCTTTTGGACCTTGCTGGACCTTTAAGTCAATCCTTTGAAACGATGTTGGATAAAATACTTTTAGCATTACCTCATTTTCCTGGACATACATTTGATGTTGCTGTGCCAATGAATCATTTAGCTGCTTGTAAAAAGTAGGTTTACATTTTAAAAAAGTTCTAATTATTTTAAATACAGTGTTATTGTTAATGCTATTTTATATTATTTTTTGAATACTTTAGTTGAAGTATTGCTACTGCTAGTTGAAGTATTGCTACTGCTTGATGTTTATTTCAATCTTTATAATGTACTTGTGTTGCTGCCACAGAAGGAATGACTTTGGATTTATTGTTTGTAATTTAAAATATCTATCTTTTTAATTGGGAATGATAGAAAGAATAATATTTATTTTCTTGCTGACAATGAGACATTTGCTAAAGTTGAATGATATATAAAAGAGAAGTATAACTAATATTTATTCTATTTTTTTAAACTTTATTATTTAAGTGCTTTAGGGTAAGCATTTTTTTTTCTTCATCTTCAGCAAACACAGTAAATTTCTTTGTTATCCAACTTGTCTTGCTCTTTTAAAAGTGTTATTAATTCTGTTATAATTTCAATTTTTTGAGTGTTTGAATTTCTTTTCAAATTTTATTTTGCTAGTTTATTAAAATCATTTTTTCCTTTGAAATATTGAAAGTTTGTTCTGTAATTAATTTTGGGAACATGTATGTATTTTAAATAAAAATGGGAATCAAAGAATAAGTTGTCCAACTCTAACATCAGCCTGATTTTCTCAATTTTTCTTTTGCATGAAAGTTTCTTGAACTCGTATGAAAAAGAATGAAATGAAAGTTTCTTGAACTTGTATATGTCTGATGCTTTGCACAAATACATCCACCATTTTTAAGAGAAATTTCAAAATCATTACCTTGTACATTTGAAATGAAACAAAGAAAGTGGGATGGGGTACCTCAACAGAATGCTCCATCCCAATCACTGTACTTATTTCAAATTTTTTCTATTTCATATGAAAATGTATACTTTTAGATATATCATCAATGATTATCTGTATTCCTACATCCCCTATTTTTGACATTAATTATTACAAAATGATTTATTTGCTTTAAATTCTCAATGTAGCACTCATGACAGAGTTCCTCTAACATAATCATTCTTTGATTTTGAAAATTTGTGTCTTATATCAATATTTATGACTCCTTAGATACAACATCAATGACCATCTGCCCTCTTCTTCTCTATTTCTAAAAATATTGCAAAATAAAAAAAATTCAGAATTTCTTATTTTAATAATCAAATAGTTAAGTAAAAATACAGTGCCAATTAATTTCATTTCTTCATCTCTTAATTAATTCAGCTCATTAATTTCCTTTATTAAAGTATGACCAATTAATTAGAAATATCTATCATTATATTGTAAGTATCATTTAAAATAATATATTCTTTTTTTATGATGCAGTTCTGCATAGTAGATTGAAATTATTAAAATTATCTTATTTATATAAGCCATCTTTAGTCATCATATTAATGTTAACATTGTTACATCAATTAATTATGAGATACATTTTATTAAAAAAATCTGCTTTAAATTGTGAATTTGTCATAGTGATAAAGTTTTCTTAATAGTTTCCTATACTTACAAAATGGCAAAATTAGTTCAATTGTTAATTTGGTTGCTCAATCATTTATTTTGCAATGTTATTCTCAGATGGTGGAAGAGAATGGCAGTTAATTCTGGATTATGTATCTGGAGGGAATATGTGCTCTCGTTGGAGAAAAAAAAATTGGCAAAATCAATGCAATGGTTGAGGCTAAGAAATTCTGCTCTCCCCCCCTCACTCAAAAAGAATTTACATTGAAGTAATGTTTTGTGATTTCTTTTGAAAATGGAGATTGGGGGTCACAGGCAAATTTTAATCACATATCTAAGTGTTGATGACTTAAATAATAAATGGCAAAATTTGTACAATGAATCTGACTGCAGGGCTGCTTCCTTGGTTTTGTCTATTTTTTTAAATGCTTAGATAGCCGAAATGGTTTGTTAAATATAATTGTTATTAATGTTTAAAAATGCCCTAAAATTTAATCAATCATTGCATATTATAAATGCATTTTATAATGAGAATGATTTATTATATTGTATCTATCTTACATGAATGTGTGTTTCTCTTTTAGTTTATTTTTATATAAATTTAAATTTATATTGATGGTTACTTCACTTACAATTTAAATCTTAAAAATAAGTCATTTGAATTGCTTTTGAATTTTTTGTCAGTATTTTGATGCATTATAAATACTTTATAAATACGTTCTTCATATTAGTGTGTCAGTCTTTGGTAGACCTTTATTGGCTCCTGGATGTCTAGCTCATAGAAATAACACTTTTGAAGATAGTGCTTTAAATGCTATTCTTAATAAGAAGCCAAGAGTAAGTAAGCTTTCTTCATTTCATCTTTTAAAATTATGTAATTTCAATTTATTTATATTTGTAATAAGAAAGGTTTATTTTTATTAACCTCCATCTTTTTTTTATTTTAAAATTCAAAGGTTTGATGTTAAAAGGATGCAACTTTGTTCTGAAGAAATTATAAATTTTAAATTAAAAGGTTTATCTTATAATTTAAAAGTTTTATTTTTTAGTTTTCATAAAATGGAAGTGTTTATTTCAATGATTTGTTACAAGATAGAATTAACTCCTAAAGTTATTGCATGCTGTTACTCCTTTATATAATAACATGTATAATTCTGTCATATAATAATTCTTCTGATTACAAAATATAAAAATGTACTGAAATTTTCATGCTGACACATATAAACAAATAATAGAAAAAAATGAACTTATTATCAAAATTTTGATAAAAGTATGTTTACTTTATATTAAAATTGTTATGAAGATTCAGCTCATTCAGTCTTTGGATAAGTTTCCCTATCTGCTGATGTATCAGCGGGGCTTGTCCATGGCAAGTGCCATAAGTAACAACAATAACAACATAAGTTTCCCTGACTCTCCTTTGTTGTCAGTAGTGATATGAGATGTATCTTTGGAATGCCCCTTTGGAAATCCTTATGAGTTAGAAAAAGTTTGGCTTGCTAGCCAATTCTTCTATTCAGTAAATAGATGAAAATCACACAGCACTAAGCTTTATTTTTGATAAAAAGGATAATGGATGCCATTCTGTTATGATGAAAAATCTTATCCAACTAGTTGATCAAGGGAAGAAAAAAGTTGGAAATTATTAATAACAGGCAAAAAAACATGACAAAATTGTGATTTAGAAGAAATGTTTAGATATTTTTTGTCCTACATTTTTCCTTAAAAGAAAACTCTGAGAACTTTCCGATTAATGAAGATCATTAAGACCTATTTTATTCCTAGGTGCCAAAATTCATAGAAAAGGAAATCAGAAACATGGCCCATTAATAAAATAAACACTTGGATCATCATAGAAATGATGTAGAAAAAATAAACATGTTGCTATCATAGTTTTGGTAACAAATTCATTTTGTTCATTTGGCTTTATATTTTATGGCCCTTCAGAGCTTGAGACACAAAGTATTCTTATATATATGATGATGAACTGTAATAAGACAACATACTAGATGAACATTATTTAATGGAAATATGACAATCGGAAAAATGATATTTTTTATTTGTATGGCCAGAATATGTGCTATATTTCAGTAATCTTTAAAGAAAATATTGTAATGGTTGATTTAATTTTTGTTTATTTTTCTTTTCTGTAGAAGTAGATAGAATATACATTTTGTAGTAAGCAGGAGGTAATTCTCAATTATAATGCATATGCTTCACCTTCTACAAGATAAATTTTTCCAAGGAATTTTGGAAAATAAGGATTTTTACCCCATTTCTTGTAGTTTGAATTTTATTAGTCATGTAGCTTTTGATAGAAAGTTTTGGAAATAATTAAATAAAAAAGTAGAAATTGGATCAAGAAGTATAACTAAATCTTAGAGTTAAATAATGCAAGCTAATTCAATTAAAATATAAAATAATTGTATGTGAAACCAAAGTACAATCATTTTAGACAAAAAATTATTTATTTTTAAAGTGTAATTTCTACATTCATAGTTTGGTTGCAGTATTATCTACCATGTTTAAAAAATAAATTGTCTCTCATCACATTTCTAACTGTATATTCATTCTTTCCAGGAAGTTTTGATTGATGTTAATCGCTGTATTGCTGAATGTGCTGCAAGAGAAGGAATTAAGTTAGATCTTGCATCTCGATTAACACCAGAGACTCTAAAACAAAGAATTCTGGAGTTTAAGTAAGAACTATGTATGTATTTTAAATGTAAAATGTTAAAAAAATACAAGTAATTCTTTAAAAATTAAATAAAATCAAATTACAAAAGATAATTTAAAAGTTAAATAATATTATGTAGTCTTTTATTAGTAAATTTTAAAATCTGAAAAGGATTCAAAGTAATGTTTTATTTTTATCTCTTGGAACCTGTATTAATGCATACTTTGCATTCAAAATTGTTGTACTTCATAGTATTCCTTTCACAGAGAAGTTTTTAAAAATTAAAGCAAAAAGTGCAATTAGATTATTTGTTTTTAGAGTAAAATAAACTGTTGTACGTATGTGATACTCTAACAATTTAATTTAATTCAATGCTACTATTACATTAGTCAAATCCGTCGATGGGATTCATCAAAAATTAAATTAAACTTGTAAATGTGGCATAGAAATTAGACAAAAAATCAGCTAGCATATTAATTGTGTTACATACTGCTATCTGAAGAGAAAAATAAATAATTTCTGAAAACAATGCTTTTGCATTTTTTCTATTGAATTTTGCATGTATCATCCATTCTTTTACTTGTTGACTATAAAGAATTGATTTTATTTATAATTTTTTTCTTAATTATATTTGTTGTAAAACTAGCTGAAATCCTTTCCTGATTTCTATTTTAATAAATTAAATTGGAGAAATTTATACTTATTTATTATTAGAGAACAGTAAATAATTACTATATGTGTGTGTGCATTTATGTTATCAATTAAATTTATATTTACCTTAAAAGTACTCTTTCTACCTTTGGCTCTCAAAGTCTATTAATTGTTACTTTAACTGTTGTAAATGATTTCTTTTGTTTCACCAATAACGAAATCTTCATTTTAACTGCTGATTTAGCAATATAATTTCATTTTCCAAACAAGGGATCCCCTTTCTAATTTGATAAAATATATCACTTTAATGATAATTGCTTATTTCTACAATTTCCATTTGCAAGTATATATGACCACTTATTGCTTTAAAAGTGGCCATAGATTAGATATTTAAAAATATAAAACATTACAAAATAATTAAAATTAATTAATTATTTATTCTTAATAATACATTAAGATAGCAATGAATTGATTTCTGGATTTTCAAAGACTGATAAATTCTTTAAAAATTTCTATTTTATGCTACTAATTTCTTTTTTTTATTAGTTTATTATTATTATTTTGCATATTTTACTGGTATTGGGTATCAATTTTTCAGATTTTACACTTTTTTAGGTCAAAACCGAAATCAATCCTCAATTACAATGGTCTGTTTCAACAAGTACTTGCTATTGTTCAAGCTCTAGAATATTCCTCTTCAAATTCTATTGACAATTTATCAGCTTTAGAGAAGGCTTTGTTAGAATATCTAACAACATCTCCAGAGGAAGTGTTAAACTATATAATGCAAATGATTTCTGAAAAAGAAGAGATGTGAGTAATTTAAATAACAATTTATATATTTGTTTGGTGAATTTTTTAGTAGATTCAGAAAACACTTTCCGCTTAGTGAGTACAATGCTATTTTGATTCAACTCGTTGTCCATAATTGTCTATACAGTACTTTAAATGTTTATAAATTCCACTTAGCTTTTTTTAATGTTATGATCAAAATATAAAATCTAACAATGCTTAATTTTGGTTTATAAGTTTAGAATTACTTATAGAATGCATAATTAAAATCTTAAGATAAAAAATGAAATAAATATTAAAATATTGTGTGTGTGTGTGTGTGTGTGTGTGTGTGTGTGTGTGTGTGTGTGT
>JAOUZG010022949.1:2737312-2739812 GCA_026289955.1 Argiope argentata
ATATATATATATATATATATATATATATATATATATATAACAATGTTCTTATTTTATTAAAAAAATTATTTGAAAAGCAATCAATATTTAAAAAAAACTCCTTGCATTTCTTAATTTTTTAAACATTTTATAGGAGTTACAAAATGGAAGAAATTCTCATATTTTTAGCTTTCTTTTACATGTTGTCTGGTGAAAGCTCTATTCCAAACGAATCAGCTATGCAGGTTAGTCCTTACTGAAATAGAATGTATATTATTTGTTTTTATTTTCTCTTATTTTCAAGCATTAACATACTGAGGAATGATAACATGACTTTTTTTTAGGCTACCTTAATGGAAGAATTTTTTCAAGATAAAACTACTGAGGACTTGTTAACATTGTTTGGTGAGTATACTTGTATTCTTTTTATTGATTTGTAATATTTTATATGTGAATTTATATTAAATTAGTTTCATTTACTTTAGATTTTAGCCTTATTTAGATATGAATTTAATTAAATAAACAGTTACGAGATTTTTTTCATTTATATTTTTAAATTAATATGTATACATATTTTCTTTTTAGTTGATGAGGAACATTTGGAAGATGATGAATATGTTTTAAATTCAGTTCGAACACTATTTGATGTTTTTAAAAGAGTTGGACTACTACGAAAAAAATTCAAAAAATATCCGTAAGCTTGTCTTTATGTATTATTCAAGTTTTGTGGGAAAATTCTTTTTTATAAATTAATCTTCATTAGAATGTTCTTAATGTTTATATAAACTTCAAATCTTAGTGTGTTTCTAAAATTCTAAATAAAATTGATCAGGCTGCTATTTCTCTCAGATAATTTTTCATCTGAGATGCATTTTATTTTAACAGTTTGTATATGGAAATATAAACACAGTTCCAAAAACAGGAACAAAAAACTTTGAAAATGGGAAACTATTCTATGATAATGTTATAAAAATGAATAGTTGAATTTGCAGTGAGGGGATTTATTCTTTTCTACTCTTATTCTCTACTCTATTCAGAAAGTTTAAAAAATCATACTCTTTCTATAAAAAAAATATTGGTGCTATTTTTCCTTTGCATTCATATGTCACTAATAATTCTATTTATTTTATAGTATAGTTTTCTTTAAGGAAATTCTATGATGTTCATTAATAATCTTTAAAAGTTAATAAAAAAATATTATTTCTTTTTTGCTAGAACACTTTTTAAATCAACAAATCCTGCCTTCCCAGCTTCTTATAATCCATTACTGAAGCAGTTATTGACTGACATTTTTGATCCATCAATCAATGACATTCCTGATATTGAATTCCATTCTGCTGGACTGAGAGATTACATTAAAACAGGTTTTAGGTAATATTTTGTATATAAAATTTATCTACCATGTCCTCATTTTACTTAAGTATTAACAAGATAAATATTCTTGCATGATGAGATTATGTTTTTATAATATTATATTTAAAGGTATACTAATGTAATTTTTTAAAAAAAGCTTGAAAGTGAAGTAATGAACATTTTTAAATGATTCTCTTGCATGATAAGTTTGTATTTTGTGTCATAGTTCTTCATGATTTAGCTGTGTTCTTTTGAACATTATGTTTTAAACTCATCTATTTTTTTTATTTTTGTGACCTGTCTTAAAACATGAATAAAATTTAACAGTAATATCTCATAAGGAGCGAGATGCACCACAGATTAATGTTGTGGGATTTTCTAAATATTTTTGTGCTACTTTGTTCTTAGTTGGTTGAAATAATTAAATTTTGAAATCTTGCTTAATGATACAAAAACTACTAAACATTCCGATTGGATTTCATTAAATAGTCTTTAATTGACACTTGGAAAAATCCCTCGTTTCAATCCATGTTGCCATATTTTGTAAAAATTTTTTTTATCATTTTAAAAGAGTTGAACTTTTTCAGAAGGAAGTTATATATATATATTTGAAAAAATAATTATGACTTCTAATAAAGCATTTTACTGATCTAAGTTTAAGTAGTAAGACAATTTAAGTTAAACAGGATTTTTCCATGTAAATGTTTCTTTTATAAATATTTTAGCAGGCTTCTCATAAATAATTTATTATTAGTAATGGCATTATTATTATTTTCAGTTTGTTCATGAATGTTACTAAGCCTCAACCCCGAGATAATCCTGTTATATTCCTCATTGTCCTTGGAGGTATTACTCCATCTGAAATCAAACTTATTCAAGAAACTGCTGCACAGAAAAAGGGTGTTCAGGTATTTCTTAATATTATTATTTTATCTAGTTGTATGCAAGGATGCATATATATTCAACCAAGATTTACTGTAAAAAGTTTTTTTTTAAAAAAAATATTTGTTTAAAATTATATTTGATTTTATTTATTTTTTAATTTTGATATATTTTTATTTGCACTTTCTGAAGAAATAAAAATATAAGCAAAGTATATAATTAAATTTTATGTGAGCAATGTGGTATTATTCTAGCTCTTATTATTCTTGTTAAGCTGATTTATAGG
>JAOUZG010022949.1:2742312-2747359 GCA_026289955.1 Argiope argentata
GTTAGATAAAATACTTTTGTATAAATTCAAGAAATGTGTTTTAAATAACTGTAATATATTGTTTTATTCCTTATAAAATACCTGGTGCTGAAAATCTAAATAAATCTTAAAAAATTAGAAAATTTAGCAGCTACAATATATTTTTATCATCTTCACATCTACATTCTGTAACAATTTGAGATCTGGAAATAATATGTGCATGAAATAAATGATTAGTTATAAAAACTAGTCAAAAAGTTTTAAAGAAAGCATCAAAATATTTCTACATTGGTTAAGAAATGTTCAAAAATTCAAAAGAAATTTTTTGAGAAAAGTTCAAGTATCAGTTCCCTTCAAATTAGATGAAAATAATTGCAAACCATTGTAATTTTTTTTACAGATAATAGGGTGGGGGAGGTATTTCAGGGAAAGTTCATAGATTCAGCAACAATCCTTTTATTTTTTGCTTAGCTATTTAAAAAAAATTGTATAAAAAAATTATTGCAATTTATTTGTGTTATGATATTGGATTGCCTTAAAATTTGAAATTATGGCAACCCATAAATTTTTCAACCATTAAAATATAAGAATATTGGGGGAAGAGAAGGAGCAGAAATAATCGTCTTCAATTAAATTTGTTTAATTATATATAATAGTCCTGATAACTAATCCATTTCTCTGAATGTTTACATGAGAGGTTTATGATTTATTCTTTTATTTTATTCTTAAATTATTGGCTGAATTATCATTAATACTGCTACTGTTTAAAAAGGCACTTTGATATTCTATAAGAGAACAATGTTTTCTGAGATATTGTTGTCGCGATCTAATTATTTTTCAAAATTTTGAAATCCATCCCAAAATTGATCTCGATGGATTGACTTCTAAATGAAGCATTAGGCAAACTAAATGATGGTATTAACATGAATGTAAATTATTTAGCCGAAATTTTACTTTACATCTAAAAAAATTATGTAATAAAAATGATGCAGTGTATGATGAACATTTGTAGGAGATTGAACTTCCTTACTAAGAGTCATGATACTGGCCATTTCATTTTGATGTCATATCCATGGATTGAAAAAAATTTGTCAGAGAAATTTCGTCTGCAATGAAGTTTAAATCATGTTTCTTTAAATTATGCTTTTAATCAAGAATTGCTGACTGAGTTTGTGTATGTGTAGTGAACAGAAGCAACACTAGGAGATTATTTATTACAATTATAATTATATACACAATTCCAGGCATTTTTAAAAAATTTTAAACGTTGGTTCGTAATAACAATGGGTAATCTTCGATGTTTATCGTGGATCTATTCCATGAGGAGGCTTGTTTACTTTCGCGAATACAATTCGAAGTACATCGTCAAGAAATTCGACCTCATGATTTTGATTATTCTCCACAATTCAAGACTTCCTGAATTCTAAAAACACATTTTTGGAAATTAGGCTCGTTTATCGATCTACGGACACAATAATTTAGGAATGCCTTGCACTTAATGAATGAAATTAGAATGTAGTCTGTATGCCAAATTTGTAGTTTTCTATCAAATTTTGAATGAAATTCATTCACAAGAAATTTATCTTCTTTCTGTCGCAATGCAAGTGAGCATCAGTGATAATTACAAACTCCAAAGTACCCAAAGCAAATAAAAATTACAAAATTGTGTCATTATTATTGTGTATAATAAATGCACAATAATAAACTTATTGTGTATTATTATTGTGTAATTTAAATGTAGTATAGTTTTAATAGTTTAGTTTTAACATTTAAAGTGTATATACTTGCCAGATTTTGAACCAAATCTGTCGACAGGTTGATCGCGCCTCAGTTTGCATATTAGCGAACGTGTTAGCTCAATGACATAGTTAGAATTTTATATCTTCTCGTTACTAAAATTATATTTCTGTTCAAATTTTTGGTTTCAGTTAGTTGGAAAAAAGACGTTTAAAGCTCATACTCAATTTTTCTCACTGTACTGTAAAGTACAAAACTTGACAAATTAAATGTGAGCGCCTTGTCTAGAATCTGCATGTTTTATGCGGAATGGAGGAAGGGGAGAGGGATAACACTTTTATTGGAAATGTGTAAGAGAGTTTTCGTAAGTTTACCCTCTCTGATTGAAATTATTCTTGTCGAAATTTGCATATGTTATATACAACTTCTTGACAGTGACACACTTCAAGTTAAATTTAAAAAATAATAAAGATTGAAATGAAATCTGCTATGCATATTTCAATCTATCAAGTCAGAACATCATTTCTTGAACGGCCAAGTACCGCGTGATCGTGCTAGTTAAATTATATTTTTATTCATTTTAATGGTTTCATTGAAATGAGTCACTTTAGTATGGCAAACGATCCAAAAAACTTTGTCTCGCATTGATTGTTTTAAAAAAATATCCCATTTCTCAGCTCTTCTCGTCTCTTCCTTTCAAAACTTTCCATTTTAACCTCGGCCAAACTCCGCCTCTCGTTTTCGCATTGGTGCGCTGGAGATGCTGATCATTCAATAATTCTTCTGAAATATTCCCAGTGGTCAGCAATTGACTGTGGGAATATTTGCTAATCATCCACCCTCTTAGCAGACCCTCCACAATAGGGGAATATTCACATCTTGATGTTTTAGCACGATTTCTTTCTTCAGAAGGCCGTAAAACGCACGTGTGGTTCATTATCTGGACTTTATTCAAGTCTAGATGGTCCCATAGAGAAATATTTACATCTAAAGGTTCTGATATGATTTCCTTCTTCAGAGGACCGTAAAACGCATGTGAGGTCCATTATCTGAACTCTATTCAAGTCCAGAGGGTAACATCAAAGGGGGAAAATCACAAAGGCGCAACAACGGAAAGAATCGTCTAACAGTTGTAATAATGTTCAAGCGTGTGTCTTTTAGCAAGAGAGAGAGAGAGGTTTTACAACTTCTTCACAGCAAGTGCAATTAGTAATATATAATTCGTAAGTAAATAATATAATACGTAAGTGCTAATAATATACAATGCATTAATAATTCATAAGTACATTTACTAGTGAAATTTTAGGGGAGATTATTTCCTCTGACTTTCCTTGCCATTTATTTCTATCATTTAGCGAAGAAAATTCAGAATGCATTTTGGATCTTTCCCACTGACTGACTTTGTTCAAAACTTTGATTATGGGATTTTTTCTTCATCATTCATTTAATAACTTGAAATGACAACTAGTCCATAAAATAACCTTTCCACCATCTGTGGATACATTATTTATTTTTAATAAATGATCTATGGGGATAAAGCCTAATTTACATTATGCTTTATCCTCATAGTGCCCCTAAGGCTGCACCTAGGAGCTTTATTACTCCCCTTCCCTTACCAGGTAATGTGTACAACACTTTTAAATCCTATTTATCAGCTTTCATTTATTTATCTTTATTGTCACGTTTTAACTTTTTCTTATGCGTAGTATCGAGAAGATATAAAATTCGTCGAAAATTCGAATTTGAAATTTTCAGTTTTCACTTATATTTAGCCATCCTGAGTTCAAAAAACACATTTATGGACGATGTTTGTGACAAAGGTAAATAAAAAATCCTTTGAGCTAGTCGGTTGAAATTTAGTATACGGTCTTTATACCACATTTGCAGACTTCCTTGAATTTTGAGTGAACCATGTTCAGAAGAAATCCGCTTGTCCAGCTTTTCGTTAAATTTCTTCTTCTGTACTACCGACCACCCCGCCACAACTCAACGTAGCAGTATCGACAGGGTTTGTTGTGGCCGATTGTGAATTGTAGCAATGCCCATCCTTGCATTGACCGAATCTGTCAAACTAATATTCTCTTGAAGATAATTGACCTCAAAGTGCTTATAAACTGACCACTTCGCTTTTCGTTAAAGTGTAAGTTAACACGATAATTACAAAACAGAAAGGTGATTGTTGTTGTTATTAGTGGCACTTGCCATGCATCAGGGGGTTTTAAGCCGAAAAGGGCATCTCTTGTTTTGAAGTAGCGTCAATTAAGGCCAAGAGTACGACTTAGAGACACTCTCATCATAGTAACTTGCACAGCCCTTTTTTACAAGAGGGGGGCACATTCATACACCTTACAGATAGAACACAGAAGAACAACCATGCCGGAACTCAGGAAGTCTAACTCTCGGGGAAGACGCGGTACTCTTATGCCAAGGCACCGGCAAACAAAGAGGTACACAAATTAAATGTCGATAGTGTAGATACTTCTCAAATTTTGAGCCAAATCCAACATTAGGTTGACCGTCTGCAGGTTTGTACCTTCACAACCATGTAAACGCGATAATCCAACAACGCAGTGAGTTAATTATATCAGTTTTGACATAGGATTTTGTGACTACAAGGGCAGTTTTGTGTAAAAATTTTGTTTCAATCGGTTGAGAAAAAACGTATTAAACAGAAATTCGATTTTCGATGCTACTAATGGCATGCCAGGGATTAATCGCCAAATAACTCCCCAAGGATGACACGATAGATTTATTAAAAACTTTTAATTCACGCCATAAGTTAATAACTTGTAATTATTGTAGGCCGTTGCCATGTAAAAAGTTATCTGGCATGATGCATTTATTAGATAGTAAACGAGAAAATGATACGGAGATCAATCCAGTTCATTTCTTTCTCACGTGCAAAATATTGTATATAGTAAATGACAATATTTGAATTTGAGATGTTGTTGATAGCTCTAGACCCGAACTCTCAATCCGAGGGTTTGTAGCCGAGTAACATATCAATTAGACCAAAAGTGACAATGCAGTCCTAGGAATTTTATCTGGCTTATAAGGCTTTCACCTCAATATTATCTCGTTTCGTACCATTTCTCAAAGAATTGCTCCAGTATACTATCGCGTTTTACCATTTATCAAAGTATTCCTACAGCATAATATCTCGGTTTGTACCAATTATCAAAGTATTCCACCAGTATACTATCCCGTTTTTTTCATCCAGTATACTATCTCGTTTTTGTACGATTTATCTAAGCAATGCTCCAGTATACTATCTCGTTTTTGTACGATTTATCTAAGCAATCCTCCAGTATACTATCTCGTTTTGTGCGAT
>JAOUZG010022949.1:2747369-2787511 GCA_026289955.1 Argiope argentata
CGATTTATCTAAGCAATCCTCCAGTATACTATCTCGTTTTGTGCGATTTATCTAAGCAATCCTCCAGTATACTTCCTGGTTTTGTACCATTTATTAAAATATTCCTCCAGTATACTTTCTCGTTTTGTACCATTTCTCAAAGTATTCCAAAAACATACTATCTTGTTTTGTACCATTTCTCAAAGTATTCCTCCAGTATACTATCTTTATTGTACCATTTCTCAAAGTATTCCTCCAGTATACTATTTTTATTGTACCATTTTTCAAAGTATTCCTCCAGTATACTATCTCGTTTTGTACCATTTCACAAAGTATCTCTCCAGAATACTAGCTCGCTTTGTACGATTTATCTAAGCAATCCTCCAGTATACTATCTCGTTTTGTGCGATTTATAAAAGCATTCCAACAACATACTATCTTGTTTTTTACCATTTCTCAAAGTATTCATCCAGTATACTATCTCGTTCTGTACGATTTTTCAAAGTATTTCTCTAGTTTACTATCTCGTTTTGCACCATTTCTCAAAGTATTCCACCAACATACTATCTCGTTTTGTACCATTTCTCAAAGTATTCCTCCAGTTTACTATCTCGTTTTGTACCATATTCATACCATTTTTTCTGCCTGCTCTGTTATTCACATCGAGAGAAGCCTAAAATTGTCCAAGTTTATCAAAATATCGCGGTCGAATTTTTAGATCATTACTCCACCCATGTATACAACTAAACGAGGAAGTAAATATCCAGAGTAGGTCGTCCCTCGTTTTGTGCCATTTTTCATTCTCCAGCGACGACGACGTGTCGAAATTGACTGTTCTTATCCCCCCCATATCGAGTGCTCACGTGCGAATGCTTCTCACCTGGACTTATTTCTGGGACGATGGAGATAAAGTTCTTAATTAAAGGTACAATTTGATGTCGAGGCAGAACGAATGCGTGCCGAAAACATGACAAATGAGTGACTCACCACGGGAGAAAGCAACCCCTTGTGCCTGAATCGAGGCATTGAGTCAGCGCGATTGGAACAGGGGTGCGTTTGTTGTTTCAGCTAAGTAGCTCTGCCTTGATGCCTGACACATCTGCTGATGGAGATATGTCGATGGCGCCGAGCGGCAGTGCATCTCTCCAGGTGGAAAAACAAGCACAAATTTTAAAACAACACACGTACGTCACGTTTATCTGACAGCATAAAAAATCCGCGGCTGTTTCTTCCGTTTCCTTTTTTTTTTACTCCGCTTTCTGTTTTTGGGATTTGTTTTATTTTTTTCGCAGTGACCTTACAGACAGGAATACAGGTCCAAGAAAACCTCATCGGTCCAAAAGAGAAAGTTATATAAAATCTTCAATCTAAAATTAAAAGTGCTGTTCTGTGTTGTTGCTTGTCAGTCTCTCTTTTATTTTGAGAAGTGGAGTTTGTCCAGTGAGTTAGTTTTCGGTTTCCCCAAATCAGAAGCCTTTATATAAATGGATGATTCTTAAACCATTTCAAATCGCAGATCTTATTTGATGAGAAAAATAAAATCTCTGCTTTATCCCACTTTAAAATGTGTTTTTAAAATCCAGTAACTAGGCTTGATTGGAGATCTTAAAAAATAAATCATTAATTAATAACTCAATAGTATCAAGGGAAAAGATGATATTCAATTTCTGATAATTGTTCACAAAATATACATTAAATAATTTTAAAAGAATTTATTTTTAGAAAAATTAAAATACAAGAATTTTTTTTATTAAATTCCTTTTTCTTTATAAGTATTAACCCCTTAACCGGTTTGCCCGTACACCGTACGTGCATCGATTTATCGAATTTTGATAGTTGTAAACAAAAAATGAATCATTCATAACAATTACACTGAAGTCACAAAAGTCATGGGATGGCAATATGCAAATATACAGATGGCAGTAGTATCACAGCGAAAAAGTATAAATGCGCAGTTCGTTTTCCAGAGCTTTCATTTGTGTTCAAGTTATTCATGTGAACAGGTTTTTCGTGATTTATGGCGGCACGACGAGAATCAACAGACTTTGAACGTGGAATGTTAGTAGGAGCTAGACGCATGGGCCATTCCATTGCGGATATCGTTAGTGAATTCAACATTCCGAGATCCACAGTATCAAGAGTGTGGCGAGAGTATGAAATTTCAGGCATCCCATCCCATCATGCAGTGGGCGACCACCTGCACTTAACGACCGAGACCGCCGACGTCTGTTTAGAATGGTCAGTGTTAATAGACACGCAACACTTCGTCAAATAACTGCAGGAAACAATGTGGGACGTACGAGGGACGTGTCCGATAGGACTGTGCGGCGAAATTTGTCTTCCTTGGGCTATGACAGCAGAAGACCGACTCGAGTGCCTTTACTGACAGCACGACATCGCCTGCAGCGAATCTCCTGGGCTCGTGAGCATATCAACTGGTCCCTAGACCAGTAGAAAACCGTGGCGTGATCAGATGAGTCACGATTTCAGTTGTTACTAACTGATGGTAGAGTCCGAGTGTGGCGCAGACCCCACGAAGTCATGGACCCAAACTGTCAGCAAGGCACTGTTCAAGCTGGTGGTGGCCGCATAATGGTGTGGGCTGTCTTTACATGGCATGGACTCGGTCCTCTGGTGCAACTGAACCGATCATTGACTGGAAATGGTTATTTTCAGCTACTTGCAGATCAATTGCAGCCATTCATGGACTTTACGTACCCACACAACGATGGGATTTTTATGGATGACAATGCGCCATGTCACCGTGCCGGAACTGTTCGCGATTGGTTTGAAGAATTCCAGCGCTTGATCTGGCCACCTAGATCGCCCGATATGAATCCCATCGAGCATTTATGGGACGTCATCGAAAGGTCCGTTCGTGCCCAAACTCCTGCACCATCCACACTTTCACAATTATGAACGTCTATACAGACAGCATGGCTCAATATTCCTGCAGAGGACTTCCAACGACTTGTGGACTCCATGACACGTCGAGTTGTTGCCCTTCGCCGGGCAAAAGGAGGACCGACACGATATTAACAGTCATCCCATGACTTTTGTCACTTCAGTGTATAATTCAATAGTAAAATGACTTCGAATACGTAGATAAGCCAAGTATTCCATGGATTTCCATTTGAATCAAAATAAGAAAATATTCCCAAAATTGAAGGCGTCATCTTATTAGATAGCAAGGAAAATAAACCGGTTATGGATCCAAAAAACGTGATTTAAGAAAAACAACTTCTTAAAAATAATTTTCACTGAAATAAAAGTTTATTGATAGGCATTAAAAATATGTTTGTCATCAGTATTACTGAAAACGAGACCATAGTTTTTTACAAGCTATTTTCCTCATTTGAATTATCATCATCAATATTATTCTGCGTTGCTTGTATTAAGGTTTAAAAAATATTTATTGCTACCTTGATTTTAGCCCAGAGATCATTTTATATTACGTTATAAGAGGGGCTAAAATTTGTAGAATTTCTTTGAAACTTCGCAATTCTGTTAGCCTTGCTGAAAAACTATAATTCTTATTGTTAATCCTTTTAAAACAAAATATTTAACTATATCTTCACTCTTATTCCTTCGAATTCTATTGGCGTATTCTTTATGCATTATCCGTCTAATTCATTGTCCATTTCTTCTTCTTCTGTTTTTACTGTTTCTTTACAGAAAAAAACGTTGCAAATTCTAATTTTGGATCCATTACTTTTTATCCTCGCTTTATTAAATTTTCTTTTTCAATTGATTCCGTATTGCTCTTTTCCAATATGTACGCATATACGTTCTTAAATATTTACTCACCCTCAGAAGTTACTACATCCCATCTTCCGTTGTAAAGCGGACACATCATCATTATCAATATTTTACCCTATTAGCACAAGAAATTACTCGATATCTATACGGTGTTGCTCAATATTCTGAATGTTGTGAATGCATTGTAACAATATTGTTTGATCAACTTGTCTGTTAATCACTTAACAGTTTTGCCCGTATGCCGTACGTGCATCGATTTATAGAATATTGATAGTTGTAAACAAAAAATAAACCATTCATAACAATTATAATTCAATATTAAAATGACTTCGAATACTTAGATAAGTCAAGTATTCGATGGATTTTCATTTGAATTAAGATAAGAAAATATTCCCAAAATATAAGATGTCATCTTATTAAATAGTAAAGAAAATAATACTGATAAGTGGTTAAGGTTTTTGATATTTTTGATATTTCTTTCAAACCATAAATTTTGAATCATGACTTTAGCAAATCTTAACCCATTGAAGTTTTATTAAGCCTTCTGACAGGGTTATGCTATGTGACAGGAAGAATTGCCTTGTACTGGTTAAAATCCAGATTCCATGGAATCGGATCTTCATTTTATTTTTCTGTGATGCATGTTAAATTAATCAAGGATCACGTATATTGCTTGTATGATCAGGAACTCCAAGAGGGGTGATTGTTCAAGTGATATTCTCGTCATTCTAATGGAGCTCAAATGACTTACAGATCCATCACAAACTATCCTTCCCTTAACTTTAAACCTGAAACAACTTTACTTTTCAAATAACGTCATAATGAAAACAAGTTAAAAAATTTGTTTAAGATTATCTTTAATTCTATAAAACAGTACATGCAATTCAGTATAGTCGTTATTTTAAAGCTATGTTTACACGAAAGATATTTTGAGATGGATGTCATCATTTAGAATCGAAGACATTCTTGACGATACCTGAATCAACACTCTCCTCTTCAAACTTATGTGACAAACCAACAGAGAGATGATTAATTATCGATTTTAGATTTAATGTCCGTGAAGCTGACATACAAGGCGAATCTTTGATGAAATCGGAAAATCGGATTTAAAATCTGAAGCCATCGGGTCGTGAATCTGAGACTTTACCACCAAGGTACCATTGCTCCTGACGTTAAAAAGACGCCAAAGTTTTAATAAAGGATTTACTATAACTTTTACATCTTTTTGTATGTCAGGAGCAATGGTGTTTAGTATTTGATTTATTTTAGTTTAATTATATTAACGTCCTGCTATAAATCAATACTAAAGCTATTTTGGGACGGATCTCATAATTTTGAACCTCGGTCAGATGATGAGGACGACACCTGAGCTGGCATCCTCCTCTCCACAATACACCATACCAGTGGTAGGACGTTTGGCCTGACAGAGTTAACGTGCAACAGACGTACTTATACGACGATTCTATAGTGGAATCGGGTCTCGAATCTGAAACACTACGATTCATGGGCCGAGACCTTACCACCAGGCCACCGGGGCCCTGTTTGGTATTTGAAGAACAAGTTCAATTTATATACAGTGAATAAATGTATGAGGTTGTGGCCATTCAAGACATTCAAAGAAATTTACAAAACTGATACTGTTTATTTATGAATTAGTAATAGCTTATATAACATAATTGGAGATTCATCTGAATTCTAATACATGTAGAAATGAGAGGATTTTGATCTGAGCCTTTTTCTACTCATACCTAATTATTATAATTGGATTATTAAAATGAAGAAAAATCAAATTCTGTGTATCCACGCATAAGTTGTGTGTTAACTGACCATATTCTGAAATCTGCTTAGAATCCTCTTATGAAAAGGATTCAATTCTGTAAGAGGATAATTTATTTGATGTTCAAACACATCCATCGCAGTTCTTAATAAATATGGAAGAAGGGTGAGTAATTATTTTCTGTATCAAAATATTTATATATTAATATTTGACGAGAATGATTATATGTGTTTAAAATAAATTCAGATGGAGACAGTGCGTTCGAAATAAAGCAGATTCGTTATTTTGAAGTCATTCGCAAGTTAACTTAATAGAAAATAGTAATAATAAAGCAGTGAATGTTGCTTCAGCTAATAAGGGTTAATGCTATTATTATTCATTTTACACTATAAAAATCTTTTAGTTCCGAATCGATATTTTCAAATGTACACAAAATTATTCGTTCAGTGGAATGATTGTATTTTTAATATCAAAAAAATTGAAGTCGTGAATTGGTCGATCTTTCATTATTAACTTGCACAATATATTGAGGGTAATGGAATATTACTTAATTTCAAAATACATCTGCAAGTAATTTTCCAAAAGGGAGCGGAATTCACGTTCTTTTTACTAGATCAGAGTAGTCTGGATCGATTTGAATGGACAGCTACCCTGACAGCTGTGCTTGAAATCTAGAGAACAATCACAAACCCCATATGCCTATGGTTGATTTCAGAAATCAAAATAGATTTTAAAAAGAGAGGGGACTGATTTGAATGTTAAATTAATATGTGTTCTCAACAAACATTCTTATCCTTATTGAAATTCTTAACTGGTATGGAAGTTTATAAAAAAGAAACAAATCAATCCTGAGGTGCAATTGAAAATTTTACAGCCTTTTGTAAAATTTTCAGAAATCCGGGGGGGATGCTGTGTGTGTTTGACAGAGAGAGGGGGAGGGAGGGAGAGGCAGAAATAAATAGAGAATTGAAAAATAAAAAAACCTTGATGATCCGAGAGGGAACGAATGCGCTGAAGAAAATCTTTCAACGATTAACAAATTGAGTCAAGAGTTTATTAATTCGAAGAATGGCTTGCAGCATCATTTCAACAAATTTTGAAAATGAATAAGATCATTGTATGAAGTTATCATTGTATGAAGTTATCAAATATCAGTTATCTACAATTAAGGTATTTGTTTAAAAATTATTTTCGAAATAAATTATTGATGCCAATGACATAAACGTTTTCTTTTTCATTGGTATGATAAAAAAATATAATTGAATTTATTTAGTTGTTGTGTAGTATTATTAAAAAAAATTAAGTCCCAAAGTTATCATATTAAGGTATTGCATTCAACACTGAATCAATTTTGTCAATAGGGTGAAAAAAGCAGGAACTAAGGCGATTGAAAGACCTCCAACAAATCTCAAGATCAGCATACGATTATTTTTTCTCGTCGAATGTAGCTAATTTGTTCGAAAGAAAACAGCCAGATCACAATAAAATGTTAGATACTCAAGCATGCAGGATATTGTAAAGATTCAGCTCTTTTGCCCTGAGACAAGTGCTGATCCCTATAACATTCTCCGGTTACCAACACTTGATAATTGGCCTTTCAGGTTGTGTCGTCAATTGTGTAACACCCTCACATTGTTAAGTGCCTCCAGACTACCGTATGGGGGGATTCTTTCCCCCTAGTCAAGTCATCTGGCCATTGGTTGAGTCCAAATAAAGAAATACACGCGCGTTTTTCGTCGTTCCAAGGAAATAAATCATATCTTCAAAAGGGAAGAGTATCAAACCCTTCGGATGTAAATCTTTATTTATTTATTTTTTCACTGTGAAGGGTCAACTTCAAAGGCGGATTATTAACGGTTCTTCCCACGGTCAACTGTAGACCATTGAGGTTTTTTTCTGAAACAGCTATTAGGTAACAAGAAGCTCAAATGCTCCAACGTGAAAATGAGAGACGGAGTTTTGACAGAAAATAAAATGAGAGATTTCAGGAAGAGGAGTCGTTTTGAGGAGAGGTGAGAGAAGTTTCGTGTGATTCGGGCTTCTGAATTAAGATCCACCCTATGAAGATTGGTGGATTTTTTGAGCTATTAGACTAATTAAGCTAGTAGACTAATGTGCTAACAGCTTGTTAGTTTTCTTGTGAGGCTATTTCTCCGAAATTAATCGAGGAACTATTCAGGTATAACTTTCAACTGTGATTTAAATATTATCAATCATATTAACTTGTATGAAAACGAGTTGTTCTTACGTGAATAAGACTGTATATAAAACCGCGTTTCTGGCACAGAGGTAGCGTGTCTTCCTCGTGATCTGGGCATCCTGGGTTCGAGTCCTGTTCAGGGCATGGCTGGCACTTCTATCTGTGAAATGTGTAAATGTGTCCCCGCTCTCTGTAAAAAGGGGTTGTGCAAGCGAATGAGTTAAGTGTGTGTCATCTTCATATCAGCCAGAAGTCAGACTTTTGCCCTCGGTACTCAGGGGTCCATACCCTCAAAAGCTACTGCGCCCTTCTTTCCGTTGTAAAGCGGGCACGTCATCATCATCACTGTAAATAAAGGATTTGTCTTTCAACGCGACCCTTTTATTTGATTGGACAGGATCAAGTCGTCACAATATGTATCGAAATCATCTTTTCTGTTGTTTGATTGTTTCTACAATCTTTATAAATATCTGCTGCTTTGTTATGCCATCTGCAATCGCACTTCTGTTGTCTTATACCAGAAAATTAAGCTTATAATTATCACTTACTCCATGGTAGATTTTTCGGCTCTAGCCTGTGCACATTGTGAAGTCTGTCATTCAATCACTTAACTGTTCTGCCCGTATGCCGTACGTGCATCGATTCATCGAATTTTGATAGTTGTAAGCAAAAAATAAGTCATTCATAACAATTATAACTGAATATTAAAATTACTTCGAATGCATAAATAAGTCAAGTATTCAAAGGATTTCCATTTGAATCAAAATAAGAAAATATTCCCAAAATATAAGGTGTCATCTTATTAGATAGTAAAGGAAATAAAACACTTAAGTGGTTAATAAGGTGGCTAACTTATTTTCAGATCGCAACGCATTTTCTATCATTACCATGTTGAAGAATATATATTTTTTATTTTATTTACTTCATGAATATATGCATATTTTTAATTATCTATTATGACGTAAAATAGATGGATCGACACTTATACGCAATATTATTAAAGCAGATATTAGAGGTTTATAAATTTTCTAATAACTAGCAGATCATAAATCTAACCAATTTATTTCATTAAGTGCATTTGTATTATCCGAAAATTTTATAATTAATAGAATTGGTATTTATTACAAACTTATTTATTATGTAGCTAGGGAAATAAAGTTTTAGAATTGACCTGAATATATCTCCTTTTCAATGGAATGGATCTGGCCAGTAATATATTCTGTTCATTTTAAAAATTGGAGTTACATTTATTTAATATTTGGATTTTTTGTTGTTACTTATGGCCCTTGCCATGGACAAGCTCCGCTGATATATCAGCAGTTTTAAACCGTAGATATGCGTCTCTTGTTTTTGAAGTAGCGCCAACTAGGGCCAAGAGTACGATTTTAGCTACACACTCGTCACAGTCGCTTGCACAACCCCTTTTTACAGGGGAGCACATTCATACCCTTCACAGACAGTACACAGAACAACTATGCCCTGACCGGGACTCGAAGCCGTGTCTTCCAGAACACGAGGAAGATGCGCTACCTCTGTGCCAGAAAGCCGGCGGAATTCTACTGATAAATGACTTGAATTAATTGAACACGAAAGTAGAATTTTCTTCAACGTACGAAGAAATTTTCTTAAAGGCGAGTATAAATTTTCAAATTTAAATGCACTTGTTTAGAAAGCGGGGGACGGTTGAGGAAATGGCAGAAATTTAATAACAAAATAGAATTTTCGCTTCCAAAACTGGATTTGTTTAATTGTAGTAAACAAATCCCATTTATTCAAGCAGTAAACAATTAATAAAGCTAATTCCGCATTCAAACGATTTTTGCTAAAGATTTCTTCGTTAAGATGAAACATGGATTGTCAAAAACAGAAGAAAAAGAGGCAGACGATACAAAGCAAATTGTTTCCTTCAGTTTTCGAAGTTCTGTTCCTATATTAAGTTTCTTAGAATTAATTACAAAGTAGAATACTGATGTTCCAATTACCTTCTTAGAATTAACCCGATCGGAATTCTTTAAAAAGAATTCATCGTTACAATTCGTGCTTCAGAAAGGAAGACCGATTAAGAATTCCGTTCCTTTTATCTACCTGTTTTCAATTCTTGAGATGTAGATCAAATTACTCAATTATCTTGTAGTCTGAAAAATGTAGGATGTTTCTAAGGTAACGTCACCATACCAAACCCACTTCTGATTCGAGTTCATTCTGAGTGTTTTCTTCATCGGAAGTTCATTTGTAAAGAAATCTATAAGAGGTAGAGAATTTTAGTTTCTGTCTCTTTCATAAAATCGTTAAGTGTGGCAATTTCAAAAGTCAAAACGGGTAAGATTCGATTTTTATTAATCGTTATTTCAGCATTTATGGAATATTTTAGCATTTAAAATCCTTAAGAATATTATGTTAAGTGGATTTTAATTTCTGTCGCTAACCTAATGGGGAAAAAATTAACACTTCAACTTTTTTTAATGTTTTAAATAATATTTTACATTTTCATATTTTAAGAAAGTTGCCGAATATTGTTATTTATGTATGATTCTTAAAAAAAATTTTTTGGACTTATGTATATATTTGTTTAAGCTTTGATAAATTCTATAATTGAAAATCGTTAAAGGTGCAGTGTAAAAATATTGACATGTGCTTATTTAACCCCTTGACATACGAATTGATTTAATTTTCTAATTAGATGACAATCCTATTTTGGTCATTCATTGTCAATTTGACTTTTTCAAATAATATATTGAACATTTGGGATATTAAAGCGTTGCGAGTTTATTTTTGCGTATTTTACTTAATTCTGTGGCTTAGTTGCAGACTTGAAACTAAAAATTCAGTAATTCGATGCGCGTGCCGGACATGTCATTGCTTGTGAAAGGGTTAGTGAAAATTATATATTAATTTTGCATTTCGAGTCAAATTCACGGGCAAGCAAAAGCACTTTCAACTGTATGCATGTAGACAATTCTATTCACTGTACAGAGAAATGGCATTTCCGAAAAAATAATGCAACAAACGCAGGATACGTAGTCCAAAGGATAGGTAGAAAGAAAGGAAAAGAAAAATATATTCGTTTATATTACTTCTGAAAGTTTTAATGCTAGCAGAAGAGCAGTTTTTTTTACACGCATGCGTATTGAAGAGTGTGGATCCAAAAATCCGGAAAACAAATTTAAAGTGAAACCTGAGTTTCAGAGAATAGAAAATAATTATTTTTAGAGCGGGTATAGATTGAAATTATTACACGCACATTGTAATCATTTACTTTGTTGCCACTCACATCTTCAGAATAACACGCATCATTTTATTTATTGTAATTATTTTCTAATTTTCATTGGCATCATAGAAATTATCCGTCCAATAGAAACGTATGCAGTCACAATTTAGCGAATATGCGGTCGAGAAGAGGAAACTTTTGAAATTTTAACTGCGATTTATTTCACTACGGAAATTCATATTATGTACAGAGAAAAGGGGATAAGTGATCGTTTCTACATCGCGACGCAAGAGCAAAAGAGAAGGAAATTTGTCCCTTCAGTGATTTTACTATGATATTCTGTTTGTGATTTCTTTGACACGCACCGACTTAGACAAGAGAATCTTGGGTATCTTTTAAAGAATGCTGTAAGCATTACGGATATTTATCCTTTCCTCCGGAGCGTGGGAAAATAAATAGACCTCTGTTTTCTGAGAGCATGAGAAAAAAAATTAAATAAAAATTGAGAATAAGATCAAGGAATAGTATAACATTTTAAAAGGAAAATAAAATGGGTTAAGTTAAGGTAAAAAATTTTCGTTTTAAAAAGTTAACTAGTTAACTTGAATTTGAATTAGTAAACTAGTTCAAGTTTGTAAAAGTTAAATGAGTTATCTCTAGCCATCAGTTTGAGGCATCTTTTAAAATATATCCGAACATGATGTTTAGGGAATGAGGTTTGTGGTATTAACAAATATCCGTAAACGAAAAATAAAAAAAAATCCTTAGGCGAAAACTAAAAATTTTATCATTTGCACGGGCATCTCAAAAACATCAACTTTTAACAACGCGTTGCCATTGAATTTACAAAAGCTCTGATTTTTTAAAAAAAATGACTACCAAAAATAAAACCTAGAAAAATGTCATTTTGAGCACGCGATTATATGAAATGAAATAAATAGGAAATGTGATTTTTTGAAACAATCAATGCGAGGCAGTTTTTTCGATCGTTTGCGATACTAAAGTGACTCATTCGACGACACAATTCAAATGAATAAAAATGCAATTCAACTTGCATGAGCACGTGGTGCCTTGGCCGCTCAAGAAATGATGTTCTAACATGATGCATTGAAATATGCATAGCAAGATTTCATTTTTAATCTTTGTTTATTTTATATACTAGCTTTTTCATCTGTCAGATTTTCTTTAACAAAATTAGCTGATTGGATCTAAAAACATTTATAAAATTTAATTTTAAAAACAACGCATTAACTAAGTTATAAAATGAACTTTTTACTTAAAATGTTTAAAACTAGTCCTTGTAACAAACATAAAAAAAAAAGAACTGAAGTTTGTAACTTTCTGAAATTCCTCGAAATTCCATTCTATCAAAAAGAAAAAAGAAATCTACCTCCAGAATCATTTCAAAAATCCTAATTGCTGTCACGGGAACACTGAAGGATGATGGAAATAAATTGACAATGAATGACAGACAAGAAGGGAGTGGAAAAAAAGTCGCGGAAAAGGAAATGCGAAATTAAATATCTAAAAAAAGAATACTGATGTTCAGCTCCTTTCACACCTAAAAATAAAAGGAGCAAATAGGACTTTCTAGAATCTCATCAGATAACTAAACCGGCAGCTGAGGTGGTGGTGGAAATTTGTTACCTCTGTATACATCAACCAGCGAGAGTGGTCGCCCCAAAACTTTCTTGCCTACTCTATAATAAAGGTGTTGGTGTAGAAAGCTTTTCATGACAATCGCTTACAATAGTTACGAGATGTTAACTTCTAGCGTTAATTTAGCATTTTTATTAGATATATCGAATCATGTTTGGCGAGATATTTGGCTATTAATCACTGTCATGCATTAATAATATCCAAAAATCGAATTTGTGTTTTATGCATTTAAAGTACGTTTTGCCTCTTAAACTAAAATTATTTTAACTTTGTTGCGTACACTGTTTAATTTAAGCTTCACAACTTAACAATTTCCTGTAAACAACGTAAAAGATAATTTAAGCAAATTCTTTCGAAACCTTTTTTTTTCCTTCTGTAAATAGATTTTTTTTTTATTATGAGAGAGCATGATATTTTGGTTAGAAGGTTTTGATAACTCCGAAATTTATGGGCAAAAAATAAAGATTATAGATCATGGAAAATTATCTATTGAAGAATTTTTTACCTGTTTTTACCGGTATTGTATTATGTTATGTAGGCTTCTATGACAGCAGATGCGTTTTTAAAAGGTCGATATAAAACTATGACATCTGAGCTGTTATTTCATCTCAAAATCGGTCAAGCTCCAAAACTTTATTTGCCAGCTAGAAAAATGGAAAATGGAAGTTTAAAAATATTCTCATTTTATATATATATATATATATATATATATATATATATATATATAAAGAGAGATAGAGAAGTCTCGTGAAATTTCTAGAGAAGTTTTAAACTGGTTAATGACTTAAATTACTCATGACAAATATTGGCTTAAAAATAATGTTCTTACATGAAAATTTGAAATTTGTGATCTTGGATTTTTTTTTAATACTTTATATTAAAATTCTTTCCTTACAACTGTGAGCGTCCTTTTACCTCGTAAACGAATTTGCCTGGTTCCGTATTGATTGTATGGATTGAAAAAAAATCAGATGTTCTAATCTTTTTCTAAGTAGAGAAGTTCTATTTAAAATATTTCCTTGATACTAAATGGTGATACAATTAGCTTAATAAAAATAACACTATTTCTTTTAGTAACAATTCTTATTGCAGTGATTCTCATACCCCACCTTCCAGAAAATTTCTGCACTTTTATGACCCGAAGAATCCGAAATCGCTTTTCGTTCAGCTATTTCTCTGTATAAATATTGTTTATTGTATATATGCAATATTTAACTTCTGATTAAAGTAACTAGGGTAATATAAGGATTTTTGATCGCATTTGTATGACTGAAAAACATTATTAGAGGGGGAAAGTCTCGGCCGAGTTCATAGGTAAGATATCCAATTCAAAAGGAATGGAAACGATGGTGTTGAATTAAATATTCATTTCCTTATGAATTCCCACCTAAGAGGGTTCAATTTAGGTATGAGAACTAGAAGCTTCTGACATGGTGATAGATTCTTGTTACCCGACTGTATGTAGAAATGTTTTGAGTTGGCTACTTCCTATCGATTACGGAACATGCTTCCCATGTGAAGGATTGTACCGTGGCTGGTGAGGGCATTTAGTACTCAGCTTTAGTTCCAGCCAATGTGGTCACGGTGGGCCGCGGTGGCTTGGTGGTTAGGTCTCGGCTCGTTACCAGTAAGGTTTCAGGTTAGAGACCCGATTCTACTGAAGGGGGTCTGTTGCACATTAAATCTGTCAGTCCTCCCGCTGGTGTGGTGTAAAGATTGAGTTGCGACTCAGGTATCGTTCTCGTCATCTGATCTAAACCTAAACTTTTAAACCTAAACCCTTAACTTAAACCTTTTAAACTTAAATCTTGTAAAATAATGTGAAATGTTATTATCAGTTTCATTCTCTTCTACCCTTTTCATTTTCATATACCTAATTGTTTTTCGAAATTTTTGTATAGCTGAAAGAATGAATTTTATTCATTAATATAATAGCAGTAGTTATTTTAATTGCATTATTTCCATAAGATTTTATTTTCAGTATTTTCATAGCCATTTTTTTCACTTTCTTCAGGTCTCCAAATTTTAAAAGGAAAATCTTCTAAAGACATGATTTACACGTGCTACCGCTTAGATAATAAAAGCGCATTATTAATATTAAACACGCATTATTTTTCATACATTAATATTTTTATTTTTTATAATTTAATCTAGTGAATCTACGATATAAAACCATGTATTTATTAAAAAAAGAGTAACTTATTATTAATTTTTTGAAAAGAGATTAAAAGCGATTAATTAAAATGATTTCAGGATTATTTATTCATTGTATTTGAATATAATTTTGGCTACAATCTACTCACAGAAAATTCTTATAGCAATAGTTATTAAATAGCCAAAATCATCATCATCATTATTATTATTTTACTTTCGCTCATAATATTATAATTTATGGCCAAATGTTGTAATTAAAAAAAACATGGTGAATTTTTTTTTCCTTTCAATAAGATTATAATGCCGCATTTTCATATGTTGAAAAACAAAATATGAAATTATTAAAGGATGGCCACCTTTGTCGACTAGTAAGAAAACCGGAAATATTAGTTGTGTTTAACTTCAATAGAATCTTTTATGTCTATATGCATGATTTCTTCAACAAAATATTTTTAAGATTCAATGAGACACGGATTAAAATGTGCTATTGTAATAGACTTACACATGTTTTACTAATCGTATACTCAAAAGCTTCTTAATAGAGTCAAGTCCCATGATATTATAGTGCATTAAAATTTTTATTGTTCAGATAATTTACACTGAATATGCGTGCTGCCTTTCGTGGTACTCTAACTTCATTTTCTTATTCTTAATGGAAACTGCGCATATAAGTAGAAACTGTTTTCTTCATTTTTCGATTATGAAAGAAAATCACTTGATTAAATTTTTGGTGAAGAATAAAAACGATTTTGATATCACTGCCATAATTTAATTTATAGATGAAAGTTTTTCGAAGTAACGTTTTTTTATAAAAAAAATTGTCACATTTTAGAAAATTTTGTACAAATAAACTGACATCATCAAAAAATCTCTCATCCGATTATTCCCGAAATTAGTTTTAATTTTATTATAGTTATTTTTTATTATAGTATTAAATTATTAATTAATTACAGTATTATAAAAAATTACATTAAAAATTAGATATAGAGACGAATGATTTTTTGTATTGAGATCAGTACAGAATCTCAATGGAATCAATACCGTTAACGAACTCTATTTTCTTTGAAATATTTTGATTTTATTTATGTTTCAAAATTAAAGCTCTTTGGGCTAATTTAAAAACGTCAACAAAAATCGATATTGCATGTAACCTTTGATACCCAATAGTTAACGGAATGTATGAATAAATCTTCCTTTTTTTTATGTTTAAATTTCTTATATTGTGATAAGAGAAAAAGAACTCGTAATCTACAACTTCTTTTTTCTCACTTGAATTAAAACTGCTTAGTCCAACTGTTCTAAAAATATCGTTTGCTTCCTTTGTAATTAATTATTTATTTGCTGTCGCGCTGTAGGCATCTCCTTAACTCTGACCGTAAAGAATTAAGAATAGTTTTTTACGCAGAGAAAAAGAATATTTCTCTGAGATTTTTTAATCAATTTTTTCCCATGAAGGAGAAACTTTTAAACATGATAGAGATAACATTAGTTTTGGATTTTAATATGGGTAATATTTTTTTTCATTCCTTATTTTCTCTTTTTTATTACTTTTGTTTATAAACGAGGAATTTTTGTTGTATTTAATAATTATTAATGTAAAATAATTTAGTAAGTTTGCAATTAACAGCTTAGAAAGAAAAAAAATCGTAGGTAATTGATATCTGAACAGATATTTTTAAGTTATAATGATTTTTAATCATATCTAAAGAATTTTCAACATTCATTTTTAAGTTTACATTGTGGATTTATTTTTAACAAGAAAATGATAGTTAACATTTAAATTAATGGTAATGCACTGATAACCATTAAAAATTATTTAACCAATGGAGTGAATTTTCAAGATGTCTCGGCTCTATTTAAATCTTTTTTTTTCAGACTGGTATTGATGGAATTTTGTAATTGAATTTTATTTCATTTTGTGTGTACTGGTAATCTATAACATAATATATTTTTGTGCTCCCAAGAAAATAGTTTTTAGTGTTTTTGGAATCAATTATCGATTAATGAAATTAATTAATTTTGGTTGTATGCATGAAGTGCATAAATTAAAGAGCTTGATAAAAACTGGTAATGAGATTCTATAATATTCATAAAGAATTAGAAAATAAATTAATCCTTAAAAAATAAAATTAAAATTAAAAGGTTTTTTTTTTGCTTAGAATAAGAAATCAAGAAAGCAAAACAGAAAGAAGTGAAATACTGAAAGGTATATTATACCAAAATAAACCTCGATTAATAGAATAAGATTCCTAAACATTCACTTAAAATTTAAAAAAAGTATTAAAATACGAATGAATTTAAATTAATTTACAGCATTTCTTTCAAGACCTGTATTTTTTACAATTTGCCTTTGATCTGAATATTTTAAACTAAAAATTTGTATTTTAGCACATTGGTATTGGCATGGTGAAGGCATTAAACTTTTTAAAGTCTTTTTTATTATTTATCATTTTACAGTGTGCTATTATATCTCATCAGTTCTTTTTTTTCTTTTCTTAGACTGATTTCTTAGAAAAAATTATAGAAACTAAAATTAAAACTATCAGCTTACTTGATGTATAAAGAGAACCCCAGAGAGAATTGATTTTCTTGCATGCCTCATTTTTCGAACTATCTATAGGTAAGTCGTCACGCTTTATGCTTATTACAATCGGAAAGTCATTCTCTTTTAAAATTAATGTCGAGAAAATCTTTATAAATTTTCAAACTTATTATTATTATTTGAATAAGGATGTGAGTATTTTGTGCTTGGTTTCTCCCAATTTTTACTTCTGCATGGTTTAAGATTCATTAAGTTATTTTAATTTATATAACACAAAATGTTTGACATAAAAAGGAAAATTAAAAAAAAAATTTTGTTGATATAGTGAGATTGTACCGATTGCTCATTTAATAAAAAAGCAATGAATGAATAAAATAATGTCATTCTTTCTAATTTTACTTGAAAATTTAGTGATTAGTTGAGATTACAATATTTTAGTAACAAAATTTCAATTGCAAATTATTGTCCTGATATTTAAAAAAAAATGTAAGAATACATAGAACAATTGTGGAAAAATTAAGTTATGTGAATATTTATTCAACTATAACTAAACAATAATTTTGCATGAAAATATTTTTATTGGTTACTAGCAAATATTCTTTTGTATATGATATTTATATAATATTTACTCAATTGTTTTATTAAATAAAAAATGGAATGATATTTATTTAAGATAAAATGTCTAACCATACCAATTAAAATAATTAATAGAATTATATTTTGAATACGTTAAAGGTAGTGCATTTGGATTCTTTTCATTTATATCATTGGTATACTGCTAAAAATTATCAAGCCGAAAGAAAAAAGATGTTACTTTTTTCAGGCACGTGTGTTTATGTAAAAATATATCATTTTATAATACACTTTATTGAAGTTTTCACAACAAAAATAATTATTTAAATTATATTTTTGCTTACAAATATTAAAGAATCTAAAATATAAATTACTATAAAAGTATTCCGCTCTTAATATTGTTTTATATGCCTACTTATCTTATTCACAATTTCAAAAGTTCTTCGAAACATTTCCTCTGATAAATCATTGATTATGGGAACAATTATTTAAAAAATAAAAGCATTATTTTATAAAAATGTAATCATTAAAAAATGCACTCATTTTTTGTAAAAAAATTATTTGTTAAAAATACAAGCGTATTTTATAAAAATTTATCCATTAAAAAATACAAGCATATTTCATGAAAATTTCTTCATTAAAAAATACAAGCATATTTTATTTAAAAATTTTGATTAAAAATACAAACCTATTTTATAAAAAAATATTCAATAAAAAATAAAAGCATATATTATCACATCTTCTTGATGCAATATCAAGTCGTTATATAATTTAATAATAATTTCCATTAAGAAAATTTATCTAACAAGCAACACCTACGTAATTTGTAAATGTCAGGAATTGTTGAAGGAAATATTTTATATAAATAACCGGGATACATAAAATAATACGTTTATTGATTTATAATCGAAATACAATGTTTCCTCTTACTACTTTGCAAACGAGTTATGAATTGCAACTTTAATTAGTTTCTTAAAATTTGATGAAACATTTACTAAACTGAAGACATAGCAAATCTTAAAATTTTAGGTTAATTTTCAAATTATGGAATCACCGTTATTTTTTAAATTTCAATACTATGATTTTCCGGAAAGCTGTTGTAATTTTCGGGCCATCTCCAGCAAGAGAGCAGCGCAGACCAGTGTTGTGAAGGAGCTAAAGGTGAAAGATCGCTGTTTTGAGTGCTGCCGTCCTTCTCATGTTCCATCACACAACACTCGAGCGTGTAATTTGTCGTCTCTACTGGCCCCCGACCAAGCTATTTCGCTTCAATCTTCCTCGTCGATAAACCTGCGCTTCCAAAATTAACTACACCTGGAACAATTTGGGATGTAGTATTTATTTTTTTTACCCGCCGCCCGTTTGTTGATTGTGTTTTGTTATTTTTTTGCGCGATAATTACGTATCCCTTTCTGTACAGATTGCAGCAGCTGTCTACTGGAAAATAGCGGGGTAGGGATAAATTTGGGATGAGGTGGATAGGGCTGCTATTTCGGGATTCAAGAGTGGTTCTCGACCGACCGTCTTGCGTGTACGCTTGCATTGTTCTGGGGAGTGCCACGTTTGGCTTCTTCATCTTTTAATACATGCACGCGACATCTGCTTTGTTTCCAGGACTCGAGAATTGCCCGTATTTTTGTTGCCACTGCTAGGAAACAATGGGAAAAGTTAGAACAATATAATATGAGGAACTTTCAAAATAAGAATTATGATTATTGGTATTCTTTTGAAACTAGCGTTATTAGATCCTTCAGGGAATAAAATATCGAGAAACAGGTTTTTTAGAAATAAATCATTGTTCGCAATTTATATCCTTAAAAAAATTATGCTTTTACCAATCATAATATTTTTGTATTGACTAAAGAATGAATTGAACTGAAGTGAATAACACACTCACAGAACACTGAATATTATTTTATTTGCCTTGGTAAATAATAAAGGAATGCAGAGGAGAAAACAGACTTGACGCATGAATCGATTTTTAAAAAAAGAACATAAGAGCCAGACAATCGAAACATACTCATCATAGACAAAATATGTGCTGTCATACTCAGCAGTGAAAAAGAAATGAAAACCACAAGCAAATTATTGATATGAAAAGACTGTATAAAAAATTTTGGTTTAAAATTACAAAATATATATATATATTATGAGAATAAAAATTCTTGTAGAAAATAATTTTCAGATTTTTTTTTTTTTTTTTTTTTTTTCATTTCTTCAAATTGCTAATTCAAATACAAAGCGCAACTCGGTAGAGCCAGTACATGTTAAGGCCTCATGAAAAACCTAAATGTACATATCATCTTGGATATTAATGTTTTTTTGTACTATGTTATGCTTTTCTATAATTTCATGATGCATAGTGGATTGCAGTTTGAACAATTTATCGCACTTAAGTTGAACCTGAATTTACTTTATGTGTGTCATTATAAGAAATTATTGCATCATTTTTAATAGGATAAACCTTTTTTTTACCACCTGCAAACGAATTAGAAGTCATCGTTTCCACATTTTGCTGCATGACTTATAGACAATATAGTATCTATCGATGAAATTATTTAGAGTTCAATAATTCTTTTATTGTATGAAATTACTAAACTATTCTATTTAAGGAGATCAGATTCTTGTAATAGATGAGAATCATTTTTGATATATTTTTTTCATTATGTGGTTCTTGGAATATATATATCCAAATTCTTCAGATTTTATTATATTTTAGGTGACAAAAATCTTTTATCTTTAAAAAAAATTATTTCCGCATATTCCCCAAAATTTATACTAGAGTTTAGCATAAATAAATTTTTCTTCAAATTAATGTATTAGGTAATTATACTTTACAACAAAAAAAATCGACGCACCAAGTAGAAATCATCCGATTGCTTTTAAATTTCGTATGCATGAATGCTTTTCGTATGCAGATATGCAAATGATTAAATTTTAATGTCCAATGAACGAATAGTTTGACCTCCAGCGCATCGGAACTGCGCATCCAGCAGATGTCTATAAGGAGCAGTTCTTCAACGGTTGTTAAAACTTTCGGTTTGATTGCGATTCAGATTACCTTTCAAAAACTCAAAAAATGCCTCATCATTGGATTCGTGCTCATTACGAGCAACTGTCAGAGTTTGACAGAGGTCGTATCATTGGATTGTAAGAGGCCGGTTGGAAAAATCGGAGAATCACTCGTCATTTGAGTCGAAAATGCTGGCAAGAATGGGTGGAGAATGGCAGAGTTCAGCGTCAGGATGGTAACATCCGACCTAGGGCCACAACAGATCGTGAGGACAGAGTGATTGTCCGATAAGCTGTCACAGCGCCTTCTTCATCTCTATCAACCATCAGACGTTCAACCCAAACACCAGTGTCCGCTATGACCATTTAAAGACGGTCGAGACAGTGAACTCTATGCTCACACCGTCCGTTACGACACCAGGCACTCACGCCTGCACACTGCCGAGCCAGATTACAGTAGTGCATGGCTCGATCAGGTTGGATGATGCTGACTGCGGACGTATAGTCTTTAGCGACGAATCCTGCTTCCAACCGTATCCTGACGATCATCGAAGACGAATTTGGGGACACCCAGGGCAGAGGGGGATCCTGCTTTCACTATTGCACGCCACACCGGCCCTCAACAAGGCATTATGGTCTGGTGCCATTTCCTTTGATAGGCGGACCTCTTTGGTCGTCATTAGAGATAGAGTTACTGCACGACGATACGTCGACGACATCCTAAGATCTGTTTTGCTACCGTTCCATTTGTAGTACCCTAGACTGGCTTTTCAGCAGGACAATGCCATGATCGGAAGGCGATTGCATCTGCCACGGAATGTTGATGACATCATCCGACAATTGGAGCGAATTTGGCAGGAAATGCCGCAGGAGACGATCCGGAAGCTTTATCGGTTTATGCCACGCCGTGTGGCAGTTTGTATCCAGACTAGAGGCGGGTCAATACCTTATTGGACTTGTTACTGTAACTCTGAAATAAGTCCTTCAATTGTTCTGAGATTTTAATCATTTACTATTCTGCTCATTGTCTTCCTATCTACCAATTTTCCGTTTCAATTGGAAAACTCCTTCTTGGTGCATCGATTTTTTTTGTCATAGAATGTATTTCAAAAACTGACTTCTATCACTGCATTTCATTAAATTTTCAAGGTTTATAGGGATGAGGTGAATTACAAAAATATTAATACACGCTTACCAATTTTTCAGGTAATCTGTGCAACCAAGAACTCTCTCCCAGCAACACAGCACTGCAATTGAATTTAGATTCAAATTCTTTGGAACTTTCAGAATTTCTTTTAAATTAAGTTTCGCTCAGATCAGATATTAATAGCAATATTTATATATACGAAAATTTCTAAATTTTGAATCAACGAATTAAAGTTTATTTTACGGCGTTAAGGCCGACATTTTTCAGTAGCAAGCAAACAAAGAAATCTTTTTTAAAACTTTCATCCTTACAGAGTTTTTATAGTACATTTGTTACTCGCATCGTTTGATCTTTTCACACTTTTTTATTATTGTTTCACCTTTTTAATTGTTCTCTTTGCAATCTTTCAACACCTGTTTCTATTTACTTGTTTTTTGCATCACTCACTTTCTTTTTATTTACTGAGTTTTTTTCCCTTCTGCTTCAGCTTTCACACCTACAAAAAACTTTTGAAGTTAGAAAATTATTAATAGCTGTTTTTTACTTACTTTTGTAAATCTTCAGAAATTTTTGAATGAAATATCTCTTTTTCTAGATCAATAAATCGTGTAATAAAATATTAGATCTTTAAATACTATGCCAATATTGAATTAAAAATACATATTAGTCAAGAATTTGCATTTTTATTGATTCAAAAAATTATATGAAAAATATAAATATAAATAAATAGAATAGAGGCAAATTGTTAAAAATTAGGAAAATATGGAAGAAGCAATCAAATTTGTTTTGACGAAATATAAGAATTCAGAATGCAATCGCTAGCTAAAGGGATGCAATAATTAAATATGCAAATTAAATTAGTAATATTTTTCAGAAATTATAAATCAGTTAATTAAAAATCAGTTTCATTTTTTAAATTAAAAAAAACATATTGTTTTAGCTTTGGAAAGCTTTAATGCAAAAACTATATTGGTTAAAAAGTTAGAAATATTTTGAAACAAATATAAAAATGTTACTTTTTTTAAAAGCCAGAACTTCAGGCTTACATATTAACGTTTGCTCTTTTGGCATTGGTCTTATTAATATTGTTTGATGTTCTTTCTTTAATTTTCTAAAAAAATGCTTCTTAATTTGCAATTTCCTTTCCTAGTTTTAATTTTTTTTTAGCTGAATATAATTAAGTGAATGTGTTTCAGTATAAAAGACAGCGTTTAAAAATGGCTGAATTATAAAATTTTATATCTTGAATTTGCTTTTAACAAAAATGTATCAAAAATATATCATATTTGTCTAAAAATCTTACTAAAGGGTAAAATTATAAACATCACAGATCTTCAAGAAACTAATTCTTTGCCAGTAATTAAAATATTAGGTTAGAAAATTGTTTGCAAACATGCATTTAATTGGTGATAAATTGTTTGATAAAAATTAAATAACATGAAAATAAGGAAAAAAATTATGGATTCCATATTTTTTTTATTTTAATTAAATTCTTCTAGAAATTGATAGATTGACACAATTTTTCTTTTTTTTAATTTAAAAATAATTGGAATATAACGGTGAAAAATTTGAATAACAAAAATAAAGTTGTCCTAATTTTTAATCCATTTTTTTTCTGAATTACAAAGCAAAAGTGATTAATGCTCAAAATATTAAATGATAGAAAAAGAATTGAAGCCTATCATGATAGTATTTCTTTGGAAAAATCATTTTTCTTATGTTATTAAAGTGCACAAAGGCAAATCAAAAATTTTAATCAGCGTTTTTGCTAATTTTTTTAACATTTGTAATTAATTTTTTACATCCAGGTGATATGTATAAAGCAAACATCTTTGCAGTGACAATCATTTTTTTTTGATACATTAAAAAATGTTAAGGGTTTTGTATGTGTAGGTAAATTCTAAATCTTTTTAGTTTTCAAACAGTGCACTCAATCATTTTATATTTCATTGAAATAAAGAAAAAATATAGTAATGAAGGCTAATATTGCTCACTCACCCTATATTTAAGTGTGTGTGTGTGTGTGTGTGTGTGTGTGTGTGTGTGTGTGTGTGTGAAGTTAGTTCTTTACAGATTAGAATTGTAGACAGTAATTGTAAGTTCATCCATAACTTCATTTTCAATAAAGACCTTCAGATCTTTATGTATGCTTAAAACTTCATAAAATTTACTTATTAACCATTTGGAATATTTTTTATTAACTATTTTGCATTTCGATTCTTTAATCCGTAAATCCTAAATTTTTTTTGTGGATGGACTGATAATCAATAGTCTCTTATATATATAAGGGCAAGTAGTAATTACCATTTATCAACTTTTAATAATGTAAATTTAATCTAAAGAAAAATAGTTTTAAAGTTTGTTCGTTTAATTTTACAGAATCGTGTAATTTTTTAAGTTACACATCCATAATTTGAAGAGAGAGTGAAAAAAACTTAACTGTTATTGATTCCTATCTAAACAACTAACTGAATATGCTATAATATTTATAACATAAAATTATGAGGAATAAAAACAGTAAATAAAAATTATTTTTAAATGTGACAAATAATTTAAAATAAAGAAGTCGATAAAGAAAGCTTTGTTGGCTTCTTTTTTATTTTGGTTATTATCTAAAACATTATTATTTGATGTTTATCCAGTTAATTATTTTGCATTTAATAATATATGCACTGAAATACAAACTTTAAAGTTTACGAAAATAATAATTCCATACAAAAATTATACTGAATCTTTAAATATGTCGTTTAATAAAAATTCTTCACATTTCCAAATGAAATTATTACATTTTTTTAGATTAAAGGAAGACATTAAGAAGTTGCGAGAGTAAGTGAAATTGTATTTGGCTACTGTTTATCAGGAGCATGATACAATAAAACCATGACGTGTCAACCAATCAGTTTCTTTAAATAATATCCAGCTTTAAAAATAATTACCTGCAGTAACTAAACAAATAACCCATGATATAATCACATACTTATAATATAAAGAATAATTTACATAAATGTCTTGACGAAAATGCACAAATAAACATGAATTAGTTCCCGTTTTATTGAACATCAGAAATGGAAAATTACAGTTTGGCCACTAGGAAGATTAATAATATTGATTAAGATTATTAAGTAAGAATATTGAAGATCAAGATTATTAAGTAAGAATATTGAAGATCAAGATTAATATAACTTTTTTTTCCAAGCCGCCTTCAGCAACAAAGTGTTTCTCCAAGTAAAAAATTCAATTAATTATTTTTACTAGCTTGCTCCACGTTTTTCTTCTTAATACATTTTTAAAATTGAAATACTGATACTCGTGTACCTCGCAATACTTCAGAATCCTAACATCGTCATATTCATTGGGCTATGATTATAAATTTTCTGTCATTTCTCTAAAATGGCAAATTTTCTTTGTAATTCAAGTGACAAAAATTTGAAGAATATAAAATTTTCCTATCGGAACTAAACAAGCTCATAAAAAAATGTAAGAATATAAAATAGAAAGGTTCAACATTGTAGTTTAGTATTTACTACAGAGTGTAGATTTTTGTATGCAATTTACATTATATTTTAGAAGATTATTCAATTAAGATTTATATGTTTCTATAAAAAGAATTCAATCTACACTAGTAAGAAAGCAGTTACAAAATAGAGCATAAGTATATGGAAAAAATATTTTTGACAAATTAAAATTGTTAGAAATGGATTCATTTTTTTAAAAAATATAATTTTAAATGAGAAGATTATATCTTTCAATGTTATTGCATTATAATTCATAATAAAAATACCAAAATGTTAATTTTCGAATAAATGTTTTTTCATATTGGAACTGAAGTTTAGTTTATGAGATTGACGACTTAAAAAATCTAGAATATTATAAAATCTGGGAAATAGAAGTATACAAATGTTTTTAAATGTTTACAGACAATAATTTTCAAAATCATTTCAGTTTAGTGTATAGGTGGGGTATAGAGAGTAAGTTTGATGAAAGCTCCATTGGATATAATGAAAATTGTTGCATTACTTTGATTTTAAATTAGCGTTTATTTTACTTCTTGATATGTGCATTATAAGCTATATTATTGACAAAATATAGATAATTATCAAAATTTTAACCAATTCCATCAAACAATTATCCGTGTATCTTTCTGTACTTTCGCATACATTTAAATGTGATAAATGCGTGAATCCCTAAAAATTGAGGGACATGAAATTTAATTCAGTTTTAGCAACTAATGTTTAGATCTTTATCAAGTTTGGAGCGATGTGTGTCGAAGTTTGATTTCTCTCTTCATATATTCTGACAAGCAGAGAAATTCGATAATTCAAAAATTCAAGAACTTACATAATTACATATCAAATCATATATTTATCTAATTTTGTTTTCAATCGGTCGAAAAAATGATATACAAGGCGTATATTATTCGGGTTTTGATATTTATGTAGTTATAACATCCCTGCGATGAATTGCCAAAGAAAAAAAAAACTACCAAAAAATAATGAACTAATAGTCTTTTTCGAAACTATTGTTCGCCAACGATATGCAGTTAATAATACCGAAGCACAGTTATTAGAGAGTATGCGAGGAAGTTTCGGGGAGGCAATTTCTCTCTGTATTTTATATAACGTATAAATCACTATTAATTTTTTTCCTTACATTAAAATTTTGAAATTTAACCTCCTTATGGGGCTTTATTTCTTATCGCCAAATTATTTCCTTAATTTTTGAAATTTTCTATGGGAATCTTTTTGAAAAACTTCCAATGTTATTTTTCCTTGTTAAAATGAAATTTAAAATAGTTTTATTATTTCGGTGACTATTTAATCGAATTTTTTTGTGTCCTGGTTTTAAAAACTAAGTCATTTATTTTTTAATTTCCTTGGAACTTTGTAGACATTTAGCAGTTATATGTTTAGTGATGGAAACAGGTATGTTTATCACGGATTTGACATACCATGTGATTTGATTTTTCTAGTTTTTCAGATTATTAATTTAAAAAAATATACTCCAAAAAATTAAAACTTTTCATCTACTTACCCTAACTATCATAGCATGTTATATTTTACCATAGACTGGGGCAATTTTACATCGTTTTTTTTCCTTCAACTCCTTTTTAAACTAATAACGAAACGTTTCAAAATATTTCAATACCACTATAAGCCATTAGTCTTGATCTGTAGGTTTATATTCTATGGAGACATGACAATTTAGGAAAAAAAATATTTAAAATAATCGAAAACAACTTAGAAGAATAGCTCTGGAAAAGAGGTGACCATGTCAAAACGAATCTAAATCTCTAAAAAAATCGAAAGCATGAAAACATTTTATGCCTTAGTTATTATTCTTTAGTTTTCAAAAATATTAAAACCCTTAAAATTGGAATGTTTGAAACTCACAAGGTTTAAAAAAGGCTCTGGAATTTCGTATACAAAGATAAATTATTCATTTCTGAATATTGTAAGATTAGAACAATCAACATTTTCATAATCTAGACCAATTGAAACCGTTATTGGCTTCTTAAAGATGGTCGATAAAGTGATCTAAAATCGTCAGTTTTTATCGAATAGTGATATTGAAATTTTCATAAATCTATCAGTTTTAATAATTGGTTTAGTTGCTTGGAGTGCCACTTTTTTATTTAAGGTCTTATTGTCTTAAGAATATTTTGTTAAATATGATATAACTGAGCATATTTTGTTAAATATATATGTAAAAATTTAAAAGTTGTAATTCATCAGCATATTTCACCTCAATTTACTAATAATATAATTATATATTTCACTTAGAGCATTTGTTAAGAGATGTAACTCTATTACAAAAAGTTTACAAATTATTTGTTGGGCTTCAATTATAGAAGACAATTAAATATAGATTTTTAAAAATTATTATTATTATTATTTTCGAATTGATTCTTAGTAACTTCATCCCTCCTGCAGTCCTCACTAGACCATTAAATTATCAACAGTTTTAGAACAGTCAAATTCTGTTAAATTCTTTTAAGTTCATTGTACACCATGAACTTTTTTATTTCTCTCTTCACATTTGTTTCTCGCACACGTTCAACCAACAATTTAAGATATAGTGTTGATAAGCTCATATCACTCATTTCGAATTCAAACAGCAAACCAAAATGCAACTTAATGCATTTCTGCTATCTGAATTTCTCCTCATAAAATTCTATAGAACAGGTTTATTAATTGATAAGAGAGAGGTCCATACTCTACCCATTCATTTTAAATATTTTCTTATTTGAAATTATCATTTTAAAAATTGATGGCGGATAATTACCATTTCTGCACATCTGTATGAGAAAGAAATAATGTTATAAAGTCCTGATTCATAAGGAGTAATGGTCGGATAGCATGTACTCAAATAATTACTTAAAATTCTAAATATTTGAGCCACTTAATGAATAAATAAATGTAAAATAATAAAGAGAAAAGGCAAATTTTTCAATTTATTTTTTACCTTCATAAAAATTGATGAAAAATAGCTAACGTTTAGAAATATATTAAAATTGTTTAGCATTTTTTACATATTTTTCTGGAGATAATGCTAATACCTACCATCTTCTATGAGAATGAATACTAGACACTTAACAAAGCAGAAGAGGTCATGCGGTTGAGCTTTGAAAGAAAAAGTTTAATCAAACGTTTGGATGAATAAAACAAAATATTATATGTAAATGAAATATTTATAGACATATAACAAACACTATTACGCCAAAACAATAAAAACATCTTGTATTAAATTTTTTGGTGTTGAATCTAACTGTAATGATACATTCCCATCTAAATGAAAACTTTTTTAAGAATGCAAGAAAAATATCGAATAGAAAGACTTCTCAACAGATACTGGATAGTGTTGAAAAGATTGAAAGCAGATAGGAGTAAATTGACGGGGAACTGTTGCATCGAATAAGGTCCTATGGGAAAAGTTTTGGAGAAACAGTCTTGTCCTGTATTATGTCTGGGAAGAACGTAGTGGTTTGATTCTATAGTTCTTATATCGAATGTGTTATCTCTCTGTCTCCACTACTAATAAAGAATAATGAATGTGTTTGGGTGTCGATGTTGGAGCTCCACAGGCCAGGCTATTTGATCAACAGTCATTAAATTTGGGAAATATATATATATTCAGTCTTCCACACGCAATCTCTTAGTGTTTCGTAATATATAAAAGAAAAGTGAGGATGCAGCTTGAATAACATTTGGTTGAAACCAAAATTTGACACAAAACTGCAAGTGTAGTAATAAGACTCCATATAAATTTCATTTTTATCTAAGCTGTTGCGATTTTGATTTATAGCCTCACATATATGAGAATGTATTGATTTTTATTCAATCCTTCGATGGATTTCGTTATTTTCTTTAAATACCCTCATTAGATGCTGAAATTGTATATTAAATTTCATTTATCCATTGATATTAGCTGCATTTTTAAGTAAACTCTTGAATAGACGATTCAAAAATTGAGAAAACCTCTTCATTGTAAATGCTTTTTCTGTGTCAAATTTTATTTATCTACGTGTATGCACTTTTGAGTAATTGTGTTTGTAAACGTGTGAAATAATGAAATTTCAATCTCTTGATAAATTTGATTTACAGTTTAAAACAAAACTACACTTTAGATTTAAAATCTGTTTACCAAATTTTATTCATATTGCTTTCTGCACTTAGTAGTAATTGTGTTTCACTTGTATGACGACAATCAGACAAATAAAATACCTACGAAAGTATTTCGTGCAGAATTGCTCGCCCCCCCCACACACACTTGATATTGAGACCACATGACAGAACTTATCCGTTTAATTTAACATGTTTTTGAGTTATCTTATTCAAAGACAAAGAGAGACAGAAATAATCCCAAAAATGATTTTTCAAACTCAAAGAGGTATGAAACGTAAAGATTCGTAAAATTTAGAGTTCGAATTTTTTGATGATTATAATATTTTCTAAAAATTCAATACGAACTTTAACTATTAATATGTGTCTATATAAGTAGGCATAATTTTTTATTTAACACTCTGACTGCGTGATTTTTAAAATCACTATTTAGATGCGATATTTCTAAATAAGTTCAAATATTTTTCAAACCAATACTATATGTTACACAATAATAATATGATAAAAGATTAAAATGAAATCTGCTGTGCATATTTCAATGTATCATGTCGGAACATCATTTCTTGAACGGCCAAGCACCACGTACTCGTGCAAGTTAAATTATATTTTTACTCATTTTAATCGTTTCACAGAATGAGTCACTTTAGTATCGCAAACGATGCAAAAAAAAAACTTTGTCTCGTATTGATTGTTTAAAAATAATATTTCATTTCATATAATCACGTTCTCAAAATGACATTTTTCTAGGTTTTATTTACTGTAATCATTAACTTATTTTTTTAATCAGAGCTTTTGTGCGATGGCAACGCGTTATTAAAAGTTGATTTTTTTGAACTGCTCTTGCAGATTTTAAAATTTCAATTTTTCGTCTACGGTTGTTTTTGTTTTTCACCTACGGATTTTTGTCTACCTCATTCCCAAAATAACATTTTCTGACATGATAAAAAATATGTAGTAACACTTTATGTGTAAATATGTGTAAACACTTGTTTTAATTGTTTTAACACGTGTGTTAAATATGTGTAATCCCGTTAAATTGCGAAAAATGAAGACACAATTGAAAATGGATTGATTGTCAACTCATGGAAATGTTGGGATAAGCAACTCCGTACATTTCAGTAAAATTTATGGAAGTGAAAAATTTTATAAAAAAAAAGACTTTTCCGAATATAAAAAAATTAGTAGATTTAAAGACATAGACATTATTTTCAACTTACAGAAACCATGGAAGAAACAAAATTTGTTTTGTATGTTTCTAAAAGAGAGAGAGAGAGAGAGAGAGAGAGAGAGAGAATTATTTAATACTAGCTGTCTTTGGTGATTATCAGTTTCCAGGAATTTTTTTAAAATTTCTATTAAAAACGTGATATATATTAGAGCCTTGTTCATTTAAAGCCTTTAAATTTATTTTATTTATTGTGTAGAACGTTCTTGTTGGTACCATATCTCATGCCGTCATAGTGTTATTAAAAATGTAGCTTTTCGGTGTATCTATATTCTTACTTTCGAGTTACTGTAACTTCGCTTTCCTATTTTTCGCGTAAACAACTTAAATCTCTATCTCATCTAATTATAAAAGAGGATGCATGTCTGTGTGTGTTGGCGCTCTTAACTCCAGACCGTTTGATTTAGAGTACCAAAAGGTTCATACAAACTTTGGAAAGCGGAAATGCGCCCCTCAAACGATTTTTTTTTAAAATTTTACATAAAATAAAAACAAATCAATATTTTCAGGGGAGGGTTAGTGGGAAACTTCAGAAAATATTTCTATACAAAATGATTTTCGCGTAATCTTAAAATTCAAAAATCTGTCTTTTATATGATCCCAAGTTTTATTATTGAGTACTTTTCTGTTGCTTCAAGTTAAGTTTGAAATATAATTTGATTTTACAATATATTTAATTGTTAAAGTGGAATTCAAATTGTTTTCTTTGCTTCCGAGGGTATTTCGTCGTGGGTTTTTTTTCCCTTTGTTTTGATCAAAATAGGATGATATCACTCACTTTTTCCACGTTGTGTAACTTTTAATCTAAAGTGGTTTTTTATAAAATTAAAATTTATTTTTAGTATGAAGTAACTGTACATTTTTTAAGTAAGCATATTTTTCAATAGCTCAACTCTTTCTTGTAATTGAGTGTATAAAAATATAGGCAGAAAATTAGGGAAATGTATAATATAATGAATAGAACGACGTATGATTTCTAAAATAGTATAAGTGCCAATTAAAATTTGAAGCTAAAAAATATTTTCTGAGGGAGCTATTAAGTCCAAACAACAAAAAATATTTATTTGAAATTTTTATCAATAATTAATCTCTGTTAACCGTCTAGCTACCAGAGATGGTTAATCTGGGTTATTAATACTACTTCTAATACAGGTGTGTGTGTGTGTGTGTGTGTGTGTGTGTGTGTGTGTGTGTGTGTGCGCTAGCGTAACCCAAAGTATTTTTAAATAACGTAATTTTGTTGACTATTTCTTCATTCTAAAAAAATAGCAACCTTCCTAATTTTCTCTGAGTAAAACAACATTTCATTAGGACATTATCAGTGAATTTAATTATTTTTGTACAATCCTAGAAAAGACAAATCCAATTTCAAATGAAATTACTTAATTTTTAAATTATGTTCTGTGTAACTACAGTAAATTTATATTTCTTCTTTATCCTGTAACATGTACGCGAGAGAGTGGAGAGTGATGTTGGTGCTCAGTATGCATAATAATTTCAAATATAGCTACCAAATTTGGCACATAAATAACCTTAGTGAGCGAGAACTATTTTTAAAAATTTTAAATAGAATTTTAATTATTTATAAATTAACCAAAATTATGGAGTTTTTTTCGCTTACTTCCTAAACCCTTCTTGTAAAAAAAGGAATTTTTTAGTTCTCTTTGTATTTAAATAAATGGTAACTTTAATAACATTAATTTAAAATTGTGTAAATTTTTCCTGAATGTTTGCGTTTAAAAAAATTATTGTTCGCCTAATTTCCAACAATATATTACATTGCTGCCTTGAGATTAAAGCTGTTTTCGTTTTTTATGAATATTTATTTGCGTTTTTAATGAATAAAAAAAGGAATTTAGAAGTTAGATTATCGTGTATTTCTATTTTGTGTAACTCTAGGATGTCGTAAGACAGTATTAGAGAGATTCCTATAATATGTAATAGAACGTATATAAGACAACTAAAATAATTATCTTTAATATCTGAAAAATTGGACATGAAATTACTTTAAAATTATTTAACAAAAAATTAATATTCCCCGATATTATTCTAATATCACACCTTAATGAAGGTACATTTCTTAATGAATAAATGCATAAGCATAAATTACTATGAATTATATATAATGCATTAAATAAAAATAACTGTTTACAATTCAATGTACAAATTTATTATGACTTTTTATGCAATAATTTTATTTTTCATACACGTGATCTAAATTTTTGTTAATTTATTGTATTTTGGACTCAGTTACGTCGAAATGTGGACGAAAATTGCGTGTATAAAATAACTGATTTCTTCAAAGATCAAATCTCATTTAAAACACCCTAAAACTTTAAATTGAAATCTCAGATGGATATAACGTGATTCTATAAAACATGCTTTGAGGCGAGAAATTTTGAAATCAGCATCTCTTTTACATGATTCAATATTATGTAAAAATATGATTTAAATCAGTTAATTAAAATGCATTAAATTATTTTTATTGTAGACATCATTTTTCACTCTTTTTAAAAAAAATTTATAGATCAATTTAGAATCTGAAGAATACTTTGAATGAAAAATGGATCGTGGCAATTTTTTTCAATCCAAAAAAGGGGTTGTGTGGGAAAAAGTTAAAGCATCCTTGCTCTGTCATAATTAACAAAGAACAACAAGCCATTAATCCGCATAAAAAGTCTAAGAAAACTGTTGCTTTTTGAGTCATAACGGGCCTAATTAGGTCCACAAACTCAAGCGTATCCGCATCCCTGTTCAGTGAATCCGCCGATCCTACCTGTCGAGCCGAGCGCGGAAATCAAAGAAGCAAATAATGAATTCTTGGCGGCATCTCAGACGACACCTCTTCACCGACACGCACGAAATTTTTTCGGGAGGTGGAACGACGTTCCCCTTGGCGAGAAACCCGGCTGTTGATGTGGAGCTTCCACACGGGTGGAGGCGGCCGAAAGAATAACATTGCGGAACATATTATCTCTGAGCCCTCAAGTGCAAACACGTTCTCGGAAGACTTTTTACGTGTCATAAATTCTGATGGACGAGTGTTATGCTAAGCTGCCACGTGGAGGAGCTGCGATCGTAATTTAAATAAACGAATGCGGAATCGGTTTTTTTAAACCTGTGAAGTGCTCTTTTTCTATTTTGTTCTATCCGAAGTGTAATAGAATATCGTCCGCTACAGTGTAACAGTGGTGTGCAAAGGAAGTGTCGTTCTGTGAATGCGGCTGTCCCACCTGGGGGTTTTATAATTCCGACCACATGTGCTCGAAGGTGATGAAAGAGGAACGAACGATATTTTCTCCAACAGAAAAACTTTGAAAAGGTACTTTTTTTTTCTTTCAAATTAAGCATCCTTCTTTGAAAAAAACTAAAGAAAGAATACAAATTTTTTATTGAATATTAAAAATTTGAATTCAAATTTTTTTATTGAATTTGAAAATTTTATTTTATTGAATATTCAAAATTTGAATTCAAATTTTTTTATTGAACTAGAACATTTTATTTTATTGAATATTCAAAATTCGAATTCAAAATTTTTTATTGAATGAGAAAATTTTATTTTATTGAATATTCAAAATTTGAATTCAATTTTTTTGAATGAGAAAATTTTATTTTATTGAATAGTCAAAATTTGAATTCAAATTTTTTTATTGAATTTTAAAATTTTATTTTATTGAAAATTGAAATTTTGAATTCAAAATTTTATTGAAAATCTTATTGAATATAAATTTTATTGAATTACAATTATTCCAATGGTTTTGTATGCATTTCCAATAGTTAAAAAAATCTTAATAAAATTTTGTTTCGAATTTTTGTCCTAGATCATTCATAATATAAGGGAAAAGTCTTTTGATGCCTTTCAATTTATCTAATATACAGACGTTTAATTATTTTTTTAAATATATGATATTTTTATCATGATATTTTATTTAGTTTTACACTTTTGAACTTATTCTTATAATTCTAATTAAATGTAGAAAATTTCATGCAAAATTCTTTTTTATAAATTAGAGTATTCCTATAATTTTTCTATAATCATTTTAAATTAACGTAACAAAAGAAAAAAAGGGGAAAAAATAAAGTTATAAAAACCTGTATTTAATATTTGCTATAAAACATTACAAATTAGTATATATTTTTAAAAAAAATGCATCACATTAAATAATAAAAATAAAAAATAAAATTTATAATTTGACTTTATTAAATATTCTGAAACAGAGTAAAATTGAAATAATTTAATCAAATAATTTTTTCTCATATTATGTTAGTAACCATACATTAAAAGTTACCAATAAAAAATCATTGTTAAAGTAAAGAAAAAACATTTATATGATTTTTTCGCCTATCTTTGCTTTAACTTTTTATTATGTTTAGATTGAGAAGCAGTAGAGACGAATCGAATTTGAATTATTATCGCTCATTCATATGTACCGTAAAATCTTGCAAAATTCCATCAATAAAAAATAATTGTTGCGTAATTGCAATTTGGAGTAAAAAGACTCAACTCTGATTTATATTTTAAATTATTGTAAGAATAATTTATCAATTTGCTTTTTTAAGGCATATAAAGATGTAATAATTATGCAATTGGTTTTTAAATAAATTAAATTTTTAATAATGAAATACTTTTAACTAATCTGCAAAACTTGAGTGTCAAATGCTGGTGAAATATCACAGTTCTGTCGGCTGTTTTCGCTGGGAAACTTCATAGAAGAAAATACACTTGACTTTCTTTGCCGAAAGCCTATAATATTTCCTCGAGAGTATATACCGACACTTGAAAAAAGACTTATTGTTCATTTTTTTTTCTCAAATTCTTCAAACGTTTTCTTTTCTTAAAAAGCAATGATTCTCTTGGATTTTCAAGTCTATTCTCCAATGTACTGCTTATATCAGATTTAAAAAAAATATATATCAAAACTAGAATTTATAATTATTTGTTTGGGAATTTATAATTAGGAGGAGAATTGCAAAAGAATTAAGCAATCAGTAACCGTCTGTCTTTTGAATTCAAATTCACTGTAAAATATTTTTGCTAAGTATGTGTAATATTCGTTTGCTTGCTTCAAAAGTTAAGAGAAGAAAAATTTTTAACAAAATAAAATACAGCTTTTAGAATTTCTTTTCAACAACAGCTGTATCTCATAATGAGTGGATCAGTGAAAAAGTTCCCTGCTATTTTATATTATTTTAATTCCAAAACTTGAAAAAAAATAGCCACCCTCTATGTCCTGTATTTGTTACTACTTCGGCTGGTAATAAATGCTTTCTTCCATTTTCTTAGTTTCAGTTCACTTATCAGGTTACTTGCGCTATTTATAGTAAGTTTCAGCAGAACTTTTCAGTATGAGCATTGGAATTTTATCTGATATATGATTTATATGAGCTTTTACAACAACAAATTATAGTTATCAGATTAATTCTTTTAGAAAATTTAAAATAAGTAAACTGTATCAAAATTTAAAAATAATAGAAAGAAACCATTCACTACAGACCGCTTGAGAAAAAAATATAAATTTGTGCAATCAAAATTGTTTTCTAATAATTACTAAAAATTTTATTAATAAAATCCACATTTCAAACTCGGAATTGCTGAAAGAAAAAGTTTCAATTCGTTTAAAAAACATGTTTTGAAATTACTGGTCACCATAAAAAAATAGTAATGACATATAATTTATAAATTTTCTATTATATTTATATATTATATAACAATATTATATTTCCTTTCATAATATTTCAGACAAATCTGCAAAGAATCGCATTAGAGAATGTCTTGGGGCTACTCTATTAAAATAAAGTAAGAAATACTAATTAAAATAATTCTAATTAAAATATTGCAATGAAAATAATATTAAAACAAGTCTCACTGTAAAGTCCAAAAAGCGAAGATGTAATTTACCGCATTAAATGAAAGCAAATAATAAAAAGATTAATATGAAATCTGCCATGCATACTTCCATGTATCATGTCAGAACATCATTTTTTGAACGGCCAAGCACCACGTGCTCGCGCAAGTTAAATTATATATTTTTTTCCTTTTTATGGTTTCACTGAATGAGTCACTTTAGTATTGCAAACGATCCAAAAAACTTTGTCTCGCATTTGTTGTTTTTAAAAAATATCGCATTTCCTATTTATTTCATTTCATGCAATTGCGTGCTCAAAATGACATTTGATGACATCGACATTCATTGGCTGTCGTAATTAACTTATTTTTTTTAAAATCAGAGCTTTTGTAAATGCTATGGCAAGGCGTTGTTAAAAGCTGATTTTTTGAGATGCTCATGCAGATAATAAAATTTTTATTTTTTTCGCTGACGGATTTTTGTTGACGCCACAAACCTCATTCCCAAAACAACTTATGTTCTGACATGATAATAATTTATTCGCTACTCTAAAACATTACTCAAAGATGGAAGAAAAGAGCTAAGAAGCCTTGAACATCGTTTAATTTTATATAAGCGAATTTAAGTAAAATTTATATTTCAAGAAATATTGAATACCATGGTATAAATATTGTATTTTTTTTATTAATACCAATTGTTAGTATTAACAAACTGCAGTTTTTCGGTCGATTTTGTAAATTAATTTCTGATAACGGACACTGATGCAATTCAATAACTCTCTCTTATGAATATTCGATAATTAATAATTCTCAAAAGGAAATTAATCTTAAAAATACGATCTTAAAATCATTTTTAACAAATATTAATTCCTCCACCAAGATGGTGGAGGTAATAGCAACAATTTGGAGGCAGGGAGCAGTATCCTGATAAAAGGAAAAAGAAAGAATTTTTCTTAATTTCTGAAATATGTTTTCAAGATACAGTAGTGGGTATGATAGTCGGATTTTTCAGTTTACAAATATTTTCAATAAAAATTGAACGAGTCATATTTCCTTAAAACAATGTTAATTGTCAACAATTTGTCTTTCCATCTTCTGATTTTCTTTTGATGAAAAACTAATTGTTATGCATTTTTCTATTTTTTGAAAGAATCTCTATTTAATTCATTTTGTTATAAATCTTCGATAACGATTGTTTATGCATCATTTTTCCGAAAAACTGAGTGTATAGCATCTCAGAGAATCTTTGTTAATGATTAAGAAATGACAAATAGTCAGAAATAACATTTACAAGTTGTTTATGGCAACTGATATGTAATATTTTGATTATGTATTTAATTTTATTTGCATTTGAAATGTAAAATAATTCACATTTTTTGCTGATAAGTAACATTTTAGATCGAGATTTTTTTCGTATTTTTCTGTCTGAGCACAGTAATATACTATTTCAGGATTTATTGCTGGACAGTGGTTTTCAATTAACGCTGGGTAGAAAGCTTCCAAGGGCTGCTAGATTCAGAAGGGCCCTTCAGAAAGTAAACCGATAAAAAAATAAAATTAAAAAGATCCTTTATTTTTGTAATTTACAAATAAATCTTTAAAAAATCTATGAAGCATGCAATTTTATTATAATATTAACACTGTATTAAGTGTAATATGTCAGGTTCCTATATGAAAAAAATTCTAATAATCGAATGAACGCAACGAATTTTTATCAAACCGAATATCTACTTCAATAATACTGTCTTCAAATGAAGATGTCGGGCAGTTTGGAGTTTTAACGGATAAATAGAAATGAATGTATGTTCACAAAGTTCCTAAAATAAAAAAATATATTAACGTATAATAAATTAACTTGTTGAGTGTGTGATGATATGAAATCAAATTGACTTCCTTATTAAACGAGGAGCATCACTACATGAATTGTGTAGGGCCTCGATATACTTAAATTTACCACTGTTTTCAAAACAATATTTTATGGATATTGTTACTTTACTTTAAATGAATATTTCCTTATTGTTTACTTTTAAAACTCATTTTTCAATTCTTGGTTCATCTCTTATATTTAATCACTGGAACACAAAAAGTTTTCACTGGAACACAAAAAGACGAAATGCCTAAAATGTTAACTTGTTTAGCTGGTAAAACTTTTAATAAAAAGACATGAGCAGTAAAGCATTCTTTCAATAAACTGAATTCTATTTGTGTGAAAGAAAAATTCTTTTCATACATCATTAGAAACATCTAGCAATATTCAAGTTTAAAAAAATATAGAGATATTTAGAACTTCTTTAAATTGTAAACATAAACTTACAAACATCATTAAATTATTATTATTATTATATGGCTACTTGCTACTATGGCTACTATATATATATATATGGCTACATAAATTATAGTTTTTTCAAAGTGGTAAGATATTGATTAATTTCAAGAGAGAAAATGGATCATTGAAATATTTCAACTCTATAGTTTCTCAGCTTCGTGCATCATTATTTCAATAGTAAAGCAGTAAACACTGTTTCTTAATGAATTCAATAGAATCATTTCTTTTCCTATATATGTAATTGTATTCATTAATTTAACATTTAAATAAATATAGAAAAAATAATAAAGAAACATGATATTTATTAATTGAAGAAGAAATTTTGAATAAATAATCATATTAAGTCAATAGTTTTATCATTACGCAGTGCTGCTTGTTTGCTATGTTACACGCATTCTTGCAAAAGAAAATACCGATTTTTTTTTCTGATTAATGTTTGAAATTGTTCAACAAATGCCTTCACTCCCATTACTACAATTAAAATCAAATTATCTCTGTCGACTTACTGGTTGAACAGAAATTTGATTCCTGTTTCCTTAAATCTTACATCACAGAAACGTTTTATTGCTTCTCATATTAATTAGTATCTCTTTCGTATACTAACATTTCTTTCATATTGTTGTAAAATATTGCACTAAATATAAATTTACTGAAATATTATATAATCAACTATGTTTGAATCAACGTACATTTTCAAATGCTAACGGATTCATTTCCTCTTCAAAATATAAACAATAATAATATTGTTGATTTTAAATTAGTTTTATATAAAATTTAATATTAGTAATATTAGTATGAACTTTAATATAAGTAATTTAAACTTCGTTACTTTATATCATATTGTTATATATTTATTTCTAATGATAACATACACTTTCAAACAAAAGGAAGGCGCCGAACGTTGTAGAGTTGCTAGAATATTTTCTCCGGGAATTTGTATACTGTAGTAGGGAGGAAAAAAAAGCAGTACGAAAGGGAAAAGGAGTGGGGGAGGGGGGATACAAAAGGGAAACTTTTGCCCACTTTTGCAAATTATTTTATTTTATCTTATGTATGAATATATGAATAAATGAAATGAATGAAATTTAGTTTTTAAACTTTACTGCTTCTTCTTTAA
>JAOUZG010022949.1:2792511-2813436 GCA_026289955.1 Argiope argentata
CAAAACTTGATCATTATTAAATAAGTGAGAAACAAGTTGTCTATTTGTGCTACATTTGCAGAATTACAATAGCAATTCTTTAGCATTTTTACCTTAGAGAGGGATATTTATAGCATAACCAATTTTATCAATATGTGAAGTCAGGAAATTTCCCATAACAATATGGCTTTGTTCTGTGAAATAAATCTGTCATTTATTTCTCTATTCTTAATCATAATGAATATTAAAATAGTCCCTCATAATAAATATTAAAATCCCATATGTATTTCAATATTATTGTAAATTCGTAATAAATATGTTAATGAACTATTGTTCCTTAAAACATGAGTTAAGGAATATTACTGATTTGCTTTTCTTTTTTACAAAATTTAAATAATGACATTAATAAAAAAACATACATTTTTAGATAAGGTTTCTTTATACTATGTTTGACTATACATGCAAATATATATTGATAAGTTGAGCAGGAAATTTTGTTTGTCTTGAAACTTCATATGTCTTTCTACCGGATTTAATGTAATATCATGCTGAACTAATATTTCATCGCTAAACCTTACATTAGATTATGAAGACTTTAATACTATTTTCCAATTTTACTTACTCTTTCACTATAAAATTTTTATGTATTTGAATTTTTCGCTAAGTCTTTAAAAAAGCCAGTATTCCACTAACGCCAATTTCAATGTCTCATTCCTCACTCTATACTAAGTACTTTATGAACTTTTTGACACGCTTCTTTTAACTAAAATTGATGGCAATTTTTTATTTTAATTATATATTTAACTAACGGTATCCGCACGGCGTTGCCCGTGCCATCACATTCAAGAAGGAAAAGTAGTTTTAAGCTTAAGTCTAGCCTCCACCCGCTACGTAACATCAATATATATATATATTTAGAAATTATCAAAATTAGCTAAAAAGGTTATAGCAGACTGTTAAAAAAGCTGTTAAAAAGGTAAAAATATGATAAGTTCGTAGACAAAACACAGGCAATCGTTTCGCTCCTTAGGAGATTCATTATGCTATTCAATTGCAATGCGATTTAAAGAAAGACGGTTATTTCGTTCGTCATAAGACTCTCCTTCTCTAAGTGTGAACATTATTTCTCTGATATTTGCTAACTGAACGTGTCCTTCCTCTTTATTTTCCTTATTGCTCAACAAACGAAGATTTTCAGCATTTAATGTATTCCCGCTAAGGTTGGTTTTCCTTCTTTTAGGCATAATGAGATTTGAATCGCTTTTTAAAATAACACGTAAACAAAGAAATATATCGCATATGCATACCACAGCTCTTGCAATTTGCACATGCACCGTTTGAGATTTTCGCGCAGGCGCGGATAAGTTAAAATCCCAATTATAAAACTCCTCTTTTTTTATTTTCATATGATTTTAAAGTGCTAAAACCTTCCACAATAAATGCTTCACAAAATGGTACAAACATCTTCAATATCCTTTAACTATTTCTCGAATTTTTTGTGGTTCCTACATACAGACGCTTTTAAGAGACTTCCTTTGATACTATGTATTGAACCTTTTATACTATTGTTATTATTTAATTTCTTATATATGGAACCACCTAAATATTGAGAATGAAGTATTTTCTATTATCAAAAATAATACACCACTGATAGAATTATTTTCACTGGCATAAACATAGAAACATATGAGATTATGTAAATAAGTTTTTATATACGCGTATGATAAATCCTTCCATTAAATTTAATATTCAATTTATGGTTGATTATGTTCCTTTCTTTAAAATTCCTTTAGTTTCAATAGATTCATTACAAGTAATCAGTCATGAATATTTTTGTTACGACGTCTTATTCTTTTTATAATGCCTGAAGATATCTCTATTTGCCCTGATTATTTGGCAAAAAATGAGCATTTCATTGAACACCTGTCCCAAACTTTAGATATATAAATCTTGTTATTTCCACTCCTGCTGCAATAAATTGTAATACCCTCCCCCCCCCACGGAGATTCAAAGAATCATATATGTTCAAGGAGTAATGGTTAGTTTAAGGAAGATATTTTGAATTGAAATAACTAGTACAAGCATCTAAAAGAAGTTTCAATTAAGAATAAGAGTGAAACTCTGAATTCTGTTGTTATACTGTTGTTGTTCTCTTGATCCGCTTTATAACGAAATGAGGATAGTAGTAGCTTCTGAAGGTATGAACTCCAGAGAATCCGAAGGCAGAAGTCTGGCTTCTAGATCACAAACCCTTTTAATGGGACACTTCACAAACCCTTTTTAAAGGACGGACTTCGTTCATGTATATCATTCATTCATCCACAGATCGTTATTTAGATCTGGAGCAGAGAACGATCACCTCTGACCCAGTACCCCCCAGTGGTATTACTTTCGACATGGAGAACTTTGTGACCACTGCAGATTTAATGTGAGCCAGCCACCACACACGTGGAGAGTCTTCGGCTAGAGGGTTCGAACTCGTAGTCCAAGGGATGCGAATCCAACGCGCTATAAGCCAGGCTATCCCGACCCTTTCGATAATTATGACATATGTATACCATTCAGAAAGTATATACTTTGATTCGTTACTTGATGGGAGTTTATTAAGGAGATTATGGATATCAGTTTGGGTAGTGGATTACTTCTCATAGCAGATTTAAACTTGGGGGAACTATTTTTGTATATTTTAATCCAAAATTTTCGTATTGGGAAACTTTGTGATAAAATAAAATATTGCACTTTGCTGCAATTTTTTATACTATTTCAATTATTTTGAGAATTTCTAAAATATATAATCGAGTTTTATACTATTTCAATCGTTTATATCTGCTCATATTTATATAAATATAAATATGAGCAGATATAAACATTTCACTGCATATGTTACTATTTTTAAAATAGTAACATATGCAGTGAAATGTTTATATAATTAAAATAATTTACATTGCCTTATATGCAATGTTTATATAATTAAAAGAAAAATAGCAGATTTCATTTAGGTTAATGATATTTAAATATTTTGAAATTGAAATAATGAAGGGTTGTACGTTTGTTTGGCGCTTCGTTACTTGTGTGATAACAAGACTTGGCGAAGCTGTGAACGATCTTGGCTTGTCGCCAATGTGGTCGCTGGCAGTTCTTTTGGCGCCGTTTTCGATTGATGAATATGAAGTCGTCTGTTTTGTCTACGAAGTTTCTGGAGCAAATATTTGGGTCAATACGATCTTATAGTGCTTGATGGATGAAGTCAAACCAGAAAAAAAATTGCTTGAAAGTTTTTATACATTTCTTATTTTGTCATTTTTTTGCTGGGAAAAGGAACAAAACACTATACGAAGGGCATGAAACTACATAAAAATAATCGCAACACCTGTTTCACATTTTGAGGCTGAAACAGCCAGGAAATGCTGAGACAACAACGAAGAGAATAACAATTAAAATAGAACTTTTAACACCAACGCAACATTTAGTGAGCAGATTTACCCTACAGCTCGACAGAATGTCCCATATAGTGGTGAGAAATATTTTATAACGATTACCAACAAATTAATCGTATATCCCACATTTTTCGTGAACAAGATCTTTCTGAGGTTGAAGGAATTTATGGATTTAAAAACATTTTAACACAGCTGAACTAAAGCATAGTACAAATATATTAAAATCTAATTTAAACTTAATTAATTTCTTCGCTTTCAGTTTAATTCAGCCCATATCAAAGTTCTTATCTCTTATTTTCTGATCCCATTCCATTTTTTTTAAATTAATACGACAGAAAGCACTGTAAAAATGTTTTCATCGGTGGTTTCCATGCTCCGAGTGTAGGGATAAAAAATTGCTGCCTTAGACAAATTTTTTTAAAAGATCCCTATAATTCCCTAACCTAAATTCGACACTTGCAGAAAATCCCTACCAAAATCTCACATTGATATGCGCATCGCTTATACTTGTTCATGTATGATGCCTCCTCAGATGAAATAAAATGAAGTTAAAAATTCTAATTGCCTTCCCTGTCCTCGGTCACAATTCTCCTTCAGAAATTATATAATAGAATGCACAAAAAAATACATATATATAATTAAATTTTCGTTTCACAAATTATTTAACTGATAATATTTTTGTGTATAAACTTATCAGAACATATAGTCATTAAAATTCTTATTAAATACCATAAAAATTATTTTTAGCCTCATAAATTGCATGAAAAAAGATGTAATTTAAACCTTGGGTTTATTCAGTTTCGTATTAAATGGGATGATTCGAACATAAAATGTTCTATCTACATGGCATTTATGTACTGGAAAAATGGTCAAGTTGGCTAAGCTATGCTAAAAATTTATTCGATAAATTACTAGTAATTTCAATAATTCGATAAATTACTGGTCGTTGTAATATAAATTAAAGCTGACGTACTCTTATGTTTTTAAATTAATTGGAAAAAATTTCAAAAAATATCTCAAAAAGTTCAACAGGGTAATAAAATTTTTCTGTGAACAAAATAGTTTTGCGATTTAATGAGCGTATAGATGGGGAAAATATCGTCCATATGACCTATTTTCTGAGCATGATGAATTATTTTGTTTGAATAAAAATGAAAATTATTCGTTCAAATGTTTTTGTTTCAGTTAATGGCTGTATTTTTACTAATGAAATATTACTCTAAAGTTTTTCTGATATAATTTACATGCACATATATATTGATGTCTTGAATAGCGAAAAACGAGGGAAATATTTGCCTCCTTCATTTAATAATTTTAATTGTTTTAACTATGTAAGTTCGAATCTTTCATAACCTTTCTTATATAAAAGTTTAAAAGAGATTATTGTTATCATTTATTAAAATCCCAAAGTTGGCATCCTGGCACAGAGGTAGCGCGTCTTCCACGTGTTCTGGGCGTCCCGGGTTCGATTGCCGGTCAGAGCATGATTGTTCTTCTGTAGGTGCGTGAATGTCCCTCCCCCTCGGTAAGAAGGGGTAGTGCGAGCGAATGTGATAAGTGTGTCATCCTCATACGAGCTAGAAGTCAGACTTCTGCCCTCGGGTGCTCAGGGGTGTATAACCTCAGAAGATAATGCACCCCCTTCTTCCGTTGTAAAGCGGACAAGTCATAATCATCATCATTTAAATCCCAAACATACAAGAATTACAATTGTTGTTTTATGATAATGTATATTAGCATCTTCCGCCAAAACTATGAAATTCGCAAAGACCTGGTCAGTGAGCACACAGTGGATCCCTTCTCATGTAGCCTTCCTCGGAAATGAAATGGCAAAAGCTCTGGCCAAAGAAAGAAACCTAAGTCTCAATCCCCCTTTTCTAGATAGCAGTCACAGAGATCCATGCCTCGTTTAAAGTAAGAAATAAAATGAAATGGGTGATTCCCAGAACATGACTGATATCCCTGTAGGTGACCAGGCTTGTCTCTGGCGTCCACTCCACGGAGTGTTAAAACGCTCTTATCTAGGCTAAGGTCTGGCCATATAAAAAGTCTTTTCTTCATCAAAGATGTCTACCCTTTGCCATTACTCGGCTGATGCTTGGCCTTTCTCATATCATTGAATGTATTGGCGCCATATTGAGGCTGCTAGTGAATGAGTGGGAGTCAGTTTACAATTTTATCATGCGATTTGATCTCTTGGACTTGGTTTGAATTGGTGTTTATTCCAAGGGGGATAAGAAACAACAACATACTATGAAATGATTGAAATTGATTCTTATGATGTCTTAAAACAAGAAAGTTAAATATTGGAATTATAAATTCGATTTATTAAAGTATATATGTCAGTTCATCTTTATAATACAAAGTTAAAACCTGCAAGATTTTTATTTAATTTTATTTATTATTTAATTTTTTCTGAATTAAACTCGATATAATTTTGAAAGTAGTTTCAATTTATTTCATACGTATAACGTAATTGTAGGTCAACTTTAAGATGATATATTATAAAAGTTAACGAATGGCAGTTGATTTTAACTTTTCTGAATCTTGATTTAAAATGGAAGAAAAATCCTCCATCGTTATTGTGAAGAATTTAGCTAAATATTTCCTTAATATTTTAGTTTTCACATATTTTTTGACACAATATGTATAAAAGTTCATTGCCTAATTATTTTTAAGGTATAAAGATTTTTTCTGCATTTACGTGTTCCTAAATTTTTTTTTCATTTATTAATTTGTTTCCTCGTTCAATTCTGTTCTGTTCTATATTTTATTGGTTTTCTCCCAAGTACTTCTTAGTGAATCAAGAATTGAAAAATCAAAATTGGTTTTTGTTTTTACTTAATATTACAAATTCTAATGTTTTCTTCTTATGGATAATCTATAGCAGAAAATAATTTTAAAAAATCAATAACAAATTACATAAGTAATCATAGAATTTATTTTCTTTTGCATTTATATTAAAATTGAAATTTTCAATTTCTGATGGTCTGGTTTTAAATTGAGATACGAACTGTTCTACTATGCTCACTCAAATCTTCACCTACTGAAATCAATCATAAAAAACTTCTCTGCTGTCCTTAAACTCAATGTTTAGACCAACGTTTTTCAGAATATTTATAAGAAAAATGGAAAGGCAGAATCTAAATTTTTTATACAATTAATTACTCCCTTTTCAATTTCTTTTCTTTAATATTATTTACCATTTAATCACTTTATTGCGATAAACGAATATATCAGGATTTATAATTCTATTTTTATTCGAAAGTTATCGATAGAAATAATGAAGTAAAAAAATTAATAAAAAGGTAGAATCATAAAATCAAATAAAGTACATCTATATGTGTAGGACATCAATCTATAATGAAACTGATTTGAAACAACTTCAGTATAAATTGAAGTTTTTATATGGTATTTAAAAATACACTGGTTGCAAAAAAGTTAAGAAAAATAAATAAATGATGATTACTCAAAAAGTCCCTTGTAGAATTAAATGAAACTGAAGATACGACGCATTGTAAGGTATAAAATAACATTGGGGGGGGGGGTGCAATTATGGTATTATAGAAATTAATATGTTTATAAAATGAATACAACGGATGTGTCTACTTGGTATGGGAAAAATAGTTTCTAATATAGAGTAGGGTCTCTCTAGAAGCAATGCAGTATCTGCAACGAAATGTGCATGTACTATATTGCATTGCTTCTGGCTGTCCTGTCATTTACGCAGTCTATCAGTACAGTATCAAGTGAGAGTCATTGCTCTTGCAAAGCGATTACCAGCATAGCAAGAATATGAGAAGGAGAATTTAGAGTAGCTACACGACTTTTTAACGTATACTTAACATGCTCGATTGAATTCAGGTTTAGTTGTCTAGCTATAGCCTCTTCATACCCTAAATTGGTTCTTGTTGAAGGTAATCATTTGCGATGCGAGCCTATGTGGTCTAGAGTTGTCGTCTTGTAACAGAGAATCGTTACTTAAAACCCGGCATAAGGAAGCACATAAGCATCAAGGAAGCTGTCTCTATAGGCCTGAGCATTCATGGTTCCATGTGGAAATATATGAATTTCTGTTCGTCCATCCAAAAAAAAAGATACCATTCCAAACACAGAATTCTTTTTCCACATTTATCTCTTTCATGCATGTGTAATGAATGATAACGGGTTAAATGTTCTCGCCAAAGCAAATATCGCCTATTATCCATTTGGCGGCTAAATATGGATTCATCAGTAAAGAGAATAGACCTCCATTAATGCTGTTGCTTTCGTGTTCCGCTTTACAATGGAGGGAGGTGTGCATTGTCTTCAGAGGATACGGAACGAGCATCTGAAAGCAGAAGTCTGACTTCTACTCACATAAATCACAAACCCATTTTAGGGGCGAATTTCCTTCATTCATTCACAGATCGTCATTCAGAGAACGATCACCTCTGACCCAGTACCCCCAGTGGTATTACTCTCCACATGGAGAACTTTGAGACCACTACCGATTTAACGAGCGTGATCACACACACTCGGAAACTCTTCAGCAGGCGGGGTTTGAGCTCGCAACCTAAAGAATACGAGTCCAACGCTCTACCAACCAGTCTATCCTGGTGTACCCTCCATTAATCAGTTGACTATTGGGCATGTTGATATGCCCACTTCAAACGTTCCTTTCTATAACGTGACGTGAGCAGTAGGAAAATGGTTGATCACCTCTCGTATAGACCACCTTCGTGAAGTTTGTTACGTATCGTTGACAACTGTTTTCTGGTACTGCAACAAGAAAATCTGAATCGAGTGGGAGTTGTGGTTATATTCCTTTATACACATGGCGACAGGTATCGGTCATGGGCACTTATCATAGTGGTTGGAGGTACTTGACTGAACCTCCAGAATCCCGAATCTGGTCTTACAAATAGTTCTCAAAGTCTATTAGCCACAGAAGAATTATCATTTAGCCATCTGGCCATTTTCTGGCTGATTTTGTCCCGCCTCTAGTTTTTATCGCAATTCTTCGGGAAAATAATGCTTGGAAGTCATTGCTGCGAATTGGCTATCCCAGATCTTTTAAGTCTATATCACAGCGAAATTTACTGATTTGCTCTCAAACATGCAATTTTACTATGCTCGTAGATGACATATTGTAATAACAGCCTCATTAATTTGCAAATGTTCCTTTTTCCAGCAATTCTTATTTGACAACATGTTCAGGTTAGCTTAATTTTGAGAGAGTTATTGTTGTTTTTATAATTTCCCCTTAATATTTGAAAAGCAGTATATTTCTAAATGAATAAATATATAATTTTTACTCTTATACAAATTTTAATTTTTGAATTAACTTTATTGTAGAAGTTTTTTCAGTTCTTTCAAATTTTCATAACTTCTGGTAAGAGAGTCTTCTCTTACTTGTTTATGGGTGATAACCAAGCAATCAGGCTTTTAGAAGAAATTTCTTAAGAGAGACACTTTTCTTGTTAATAGTGTAGTTGTTTTTCATTATAATTCTGACAATGGAAAATTTCGATAGTACCTACTCTTGGATAAAGAAGACGATATTTTCTTTTATCTGAGAGTATTTCTATTAATTTTAACACTTAAGGTTTCTCATTTGTTATAGCACTTTCCAAAGAAGTTAAAGGGGCAATAAGTTTTCGCAGCTTTACTCTTATCTAAGGTGTAAAATTTATTAAAAGGAGACTGAAATCATATGTTATTTTAAGACTTAAGGATTCTTTCTGAAAACAATATTGCTGATTACAGGCTACACAAGTTTCAGAATTTAAGAAAGCCTTTGGTGGATATAAAACCCCAGATTATGATAGGTTAAACTAATTAATAATCTTATTAATCAATCAATGACCAAGAATTGCATCGAAATAATCGTTTATCTCCTCGTGAAATAAGCCATAGTAAAAATAGTTCCGAATTTCCCCCCTCAAAATAGAAGCATTTATTTCTCTAGAGGCACCAAAGTTGACATGAAAACATTAAACCTGTTAAGCCTACATTCCTTCTCTCTCGTTTAATTTAATTTCAGTTCTTTTTGAAAGTTTGTTTCTTACATATCAAGAATTCTTATTTTGCCAGCTTTCTGGCACAGAGGTAACACGTCTTCCTCGTGTTATGGGATTCCCGGGTTCGAGTATGGTTGTACTTCTATGTGTTATCTGTGAGATGTGTGACTGTGCCCCCCTGTAAAAAGGGGTTATGCAAGCGATGAGTGTGAAGCTGAAGTCGTACTCTTTGCCCTAGTTAGCGCTACTTGAAACAAGAGACGCTTATCTTCGGCTTAAAATCTGCTGATGTATCAGTGGGGCTTGTCCATGACAAGTGCCATAAGTAACAACAATTCTTATTTTTCTTTCATGCAGGGACTACCTTCGTTTGGAATATCTGTCTACTCTCTCCACTCGAAATCCAGCCCCATTTATGACAGCCCATCACCACATCTGATGGATGAGTTGGCAGAATCCACCCTACTGGACAAGCGGAAGACTTTTCTGTCGTGCCACGCCAACTTTTGCCGTTGTAGGAAGAGAGCTCGTCTTGGCCATGTGAGCCAAGGGGCCGCCTCGGATTGCGTACTCTTCACTTAAGAATGTTCAGGGGTGGACCTCAAACTTCTGCACAAGACAAACAGACGCAGCAGCAGAAACAGAAGAAGAGGTTATCTTTCAGGGATCCCGAAGTCGAAGGTCCTCAGCAGTCGTTCTTCTACGGCGGTTGCAGACCCAAAGTTCCCTCCAGCAGATTGATCAACGAACGAAGGGAGAGCAGAAGCGTTGAGAACCTATCATTAGAGGTGCGTGAACCCCTTTTTCAGGTTAGCTTAATTGGATGTCTCTAAAACAATGGCAATTTTTGACGTCTCTACCATGTATTTTGATGCTAAGCATTAGGAATTATTATTTTGTCTATTTAGCGCAATCATGCTGGGCAGCTATGAGGTCCAGAAACCGAGAAGATTATTTTATGGGTTTCTGATAACCGTTTTTAAGTGTGTGTACATTGAAAAGCAATATTAAACAACTACACCAACCTGTGGCATAATAAACTACCTTTAATGCAGCAATTAATAATGGAGAAAATGACATTTCAAAATAGTAATAAAGTGTAATAAAAATCATATCCAGATTATAACCCGCTTCTGACAACTCTACAGATTTTTTATATTTTTTTCCATTAATATAACAGCGATGTCCGTTTTGTCTATGTCAACGATGTCTATCTAATGTCTATAGTTTTGCTATTTCGATGTCATGAAAAATTAGGTTGTGGGTTTTTTATAGCTTAAATTTATAAGGTTATGCCCCTGTTTCTTTAATTTAGAATATAAAATTGAACTTACAATATAACTTTTTTAATTAACAGAACTGATAGACTTTAATAAAATTTATATTATTCAAAAAATACTCAAAAGTACGGAAATTTCTAAATAAATAGACTCAGGAATTAATTAATTTTAAAATGCAACTTAATTATTATAATTTGTAATGAGAAATTTCCTTATCAATTATAAAACTTGAATGATTAATAATTCAAATAATCATATGTATATGAAACTTTTAGTTCTATACTCTCTGAAACATTCTCTACATTTCTTGAAACATTTTCAGTATTAGATTAAAAAACAAATACATCTATATATTTTCCAGAATAAAATACTCAATGCAAAATTTGTTTTAGAATGCACTCAGAAATCACCTGGATTCTTATAACACCCTTTACACAAAGTTTCCACCCTGAGTTTTCGCGAAACAAAAATTCCATTGTTATTCCGATTGTGTGTCTCTAAACCACAAGTGATTCCCCTTCGAAAAATTTCGCAATGTCTCTTTCTGTAACTCTCTTTTTTTAACCTTCCCTCCTTCTACGAATTTCCGTACCAGAATAAACAAGATCTTCGAATACCTAATCGAAGGAACAGGCCCTCTCTCCTGAGAGTGTGAGGCGGTTAATTTTACCTCCTTGAGCTGTTGGTTCCTTTCTTTCCCATAAATATAAACCACAGCATCATCATCTCGCTCTATTTCGATAGCGAGCAGATTAAGCCTTGACCCGCTTCGAAAAAGAAAGCGCTTAGATAATGCGCCGTCACAGATCTCTCCGGGGCTGGAACAAAGTTATGTCATTAGTTTAATCGCGCCGTCATAAGCCAGGATTTGTCGAAGCATAGCATTGACAGCAGTCGTCATCAAATTCTTCGGCAATCCGGTGATGCTAAAAATAATTGTTGTTTTTATCGCTCTGGGTACTTAGGTCTTTATCTAGCTCAATAAAAAATGTAAGAGTTGCGAGTACCTGTAAATGCCCTCGTGAATTTGTTTCCAGGTGTTATAATGCCATCCTTGATCCAATGTTTGGACTTTAATTAATTCAATTCAATTCATTCATTATTGACAAAATAATGTTTGTATACTAGCATACCTACTATTTTGAAACTGCATCATATAATATGCATGATTGAGAAAAAGGATTCCAAATACTTAACGAGGCAAAAAGATTGCTGGGCATAGAGTTAATGAACTGGGGGTGATATTTCATCTTGAGTAACAAATGTAATATAGCATCTTGAGTAACAAAATGTTGAGAATAGTTTTAACATATATTTACTCTTACTTCTAAATAGCGTCGGAATATATAAAAATCGAACTTTTAGATTTCTGCTATATTTTGAATGTGATCTAAGAAGTTTAGTCTGTTTGCTGTCTGAATAATTCGATAATCACAAAACAATGAGAGCTTAGTGAATAAAATTTGGTACGTAAATTGAACATGTAAAATGTAAATATGCATCAATTTTGAAGCCAAATTTGTCTAGAAGGTGACCAGCTGTCCATCTGTGCTTTTATAATCATGTGAATGCAATCACTTAAATGTAATTTCGTGACTATTATTAAAAATTATAAACAACAATTTTATCCAAACATACGAGAAAATTGACATATTTGAAATATAACTTTAGTACAGAATATCACATAAAATTACTTTGCTATTTTTTATTTGCATTTATATGAAAATAAGAAAAGAAACAAAAAAAATTCAAGGAAAAATACTTTTGCATCAGAAATTCTATTGTTTATAAATTCAAATTAGCTTTAAGAATGCAAAAAAAAGGAAGGACATAACTTCAAACGATTTTTAGAGAATATCCCCCCCCCCATTTATTGAGCAAAAGTGCACTGTTCTATAAACCAAGGCAATCATTCGGAGAGAAACTGTTCGAAACAGCAGTGAAAAAATAATAATTTATTCATTTTTTCAAATTCGCGTTAGTTATTGTTCGCTATCTGACATGGAATATTAATGTTTCAATCATCGACATTGGTGTAGCGATACTCGATAACTGTAACCGGGGTATAACATGACTTTTTCACCTCCAGTCGCCTTCAAGAGTTTGGCTGGTATAAATGTCGCCTGTAATATTTTTTTCGTTCTCTCGAAGTACTTCACTCTAAAAAACGACATGACAGCATTATTATTTTTGTCGCCAAGGCTGGGACCCGGGCATCTGTGTCTTGCTCACTACACTACTTTGACAATCTATCTTAGATCATATATTGCCAAATGCCTCATCGTTCTATAAAATTTTTAGAAATCATTATAACGAAAAGAGACCAAAATAACATTGTAGCTTTCAGGTATGGATATTCCTGGAATTTAATTAACATTATAACAGATTTCACTGTAATCTCTTTCTACCTTCAAACATTGCAATGGTCTTTTGAAGCAGGATGACACAGTCAACTAATCCGACATCTAGATCTCTAAAAGTTCACACTAATGACAGAGCGTCCATTTAGTACATCTCTTGCATGTATAATATAATAAGATTCGATCCATGATCTTTCTACTCTTAAAGCCTTATCACTTGATAGGAAATTAAATTTGGGTTTATTTCAAAATCTAAAAACAAAATCTATTGGTCCCTCTACTAATGTTGTGAAGGTATAATAATATTGTTAAGAAAAAAATTCGCAAATAAGAACGATGCCAAGATGCAGACTTTATTGTCTATGAAAAAGCGAATTAAATATTCGAAACGTAAGCTACAACTTCTCAGTGAATTAACTCTCAGTTGACAGCAAAACTATAGAACGGGTGTCAAAAATGTCGCTCTCTCAAGCTAAGCTAACTACGTATGCTCGCTGCCCGAACTCATCTGATTCCTCTCCTTAAATTGCGCCCTTTAATTAGTGTCCCACCAAAAGGAACGGACAACCCGCTCGTTCCTGACAAGTGTGGAAATTTCTCCAACATTCTCTAGAAACAAATCTTTATTTCTCAGCTTCTACTACACAGGTTAGCTTGTAGTAAAAAAACATTAGTGGCATTATGTCGCCAACACACCTTCATCGCCAAGTTCGTCAAATATGGCGATCTTCTGTTGTAAATCCCCTTAGAAAGGTCTTTTCTCGCTGACATGCAATTCCACTACAACTAATTTTATGCAATTAAACAATTTGCAATATTTACTCGAAAGTTCATAAATATTTACAATATCTAAATCTCATTTACACAAAATTCATAACAATATTAATAGGTAGAAAGGAAAAAATGATAATTACTTTGTTCCTCAAAATAATCAATTATTCTAACATGCTGAAGGGTAAAAGAGAAATCAGATTCGATTGTAATATAAATGTTGTGTATTCGATTCCCTTATATATAGAAAATCAAGATGAAGATTCACAAATATCATTTGATGCTTTTGTTTATATTGTCACTACAATCTTCGGATTTTTTCAGGAATTGGAAGCAAAATAACTATTCAACCTTCACGGTTTTGTTTTTAAAAAAATGTTTCTCTATTGTCTAAAGGATAAAAGAAGAAGTTTTAATATCATAAACCGATTAGAAAACTCGGAAAAACCCATGGTAATTAAGAAATCTTAGGAAAAAATTTCCTTGCGATTTAAATACTTCAAATGCATCAATAACTAAAGAAACTTCTTCGAGAATTTTTTAATCATTATTTAAAAAATTCCATTAAATCTTAAAACATTTTAATAAATAAAAATTTAATTAATTTTAATAAATCGAATAGAATATTAAAGAAAAATTTAATATTCTATTTGATATTTAGATAATTTCTAAAGAATATAAATTACATTTCACTAGGTATTAAGTGATTCGAGCTCCTAGGGGGGGAAGGGATAAAGCGGTAATGAAAGATTCTAGAAATATCATATCTTATGCTAAATGAAAATTTCTAATTTAACAAATTCAAGGAATCATTTTGTCTATAATAAGTGTTTCTGCTTTGATGCAAAATATTCAATCAAAATATGCTTACATACTTTAAGTTATCGGATAAAGAAGGAAATCCTCACTTGACTGAAATTTACTGACTGAATTTTAGATTGCATATATATATATATATATATATAAATTCATTTCAACACTTTCACCCTTAAAGTATAGTACTAGTCGCAGCTGCTTTTCCAACAATAACTGTTGCTACTAAGCTTGTGTGTGTGTTGTCACTTTATAGTTTAGATCGTTTGACCTACAGCCATCAATTGTGGCACGTTTATACCTTACAGAGTCGGAATGTTCACCACAAACGGATTACTCTTGCAATTTTAATTCCTTAAAAATTCATCTGAATTTTAGCCTTTTACCGGAAGAACTTCCAAAACATAACTGCACAAAACTAAATTTTACACAATTTCAAAATTTAAAAGTATATATATTTTTGATTATACTAATTTATTGCAAATTTTTCCTGAATTTTTTAAAAATATTTTTTGCCAAATTTTTAATGATTGATTAAATTAGGGACTCTCAATTCAAACCGTTTTCATTATTTCGTCAACTATTTAATCGCTGTTTTTCTTCTCTCTCTCTCTCTCTCTCTCTCTCTCTCTCTCTCTCTCTCTCTCTGAAACGTTAGGAATGATTACTATGTTTAATATCTGTGTAGTTCGCAAGGATAGATAAAAAAAAAGACTAAATTTAGAAACTAGAACTAGCACGACTAAAAAATTTAGAAGTCAGATGAACTATTTACGTTTTTAATACCCCTATGATGACCTCATGTGGCTGGTTTCTCTTGGAAAAATTCCTGTAACTCAATCATAAGAACAAAATACGCAAGACAATTAAAATAACAAGACTTTATTGCCTCACAATTTGATGGTATTAAGGACATGAAACGATTCATTTAGAATTAAATATGACCATTATCCATAGGAGCCAACTAGTTGCCAAAGACAACTCGCTAAGTATAATACAGCAATTTATTGACACAAAGCTCTATAAAAATCATCCAGCCGGCCATCTTTTGCAAAAGAGACGGCAGCTGACGCTTTGAAGCGAACCCATTTATTTTCCGTCACATTGTTTTCCAAGAAGTGTGCATATATTATATATTTTATGTTGATTCCTTCGGGCCCTGGAAATGATACACGTGTTTCCAAGTTTCGAGTAGCCGGTTTTGTTTTGCGGCATTCTTCCTTCCATCCTCAGCCAAAGACATTTCTCACGTCTCCCTCGTATCTGGCACTCTTCCACCCTGCGAGTTTTAAAAATTGGCCCCCCCTCACTAAACGACAGACATTCTCTCGAGTACCTTTATCAAAACCTGCTAAAGGGGGGAGAGGATTGACTAAAAGAGTTTTGATATTTTGAGGTTATAATGGGAGGTGTTTTGCACGTGGTATCTTCGAACATCAATATTATTATATTACACATTCTCTTCAGTTTAAAATAATTTTGTAGAATATTAAAGATGCCTTAGTTTGTTTATTTTTCATTGCAATTAAAAAACTTAAATGAAATCTGCTTTGCATATTTCAACGTATCGTATCAGAACATCATGTCTTGAATGTTCAAGCACCACGTGCTCGAGCAATGTTAAATTATATTTTTATTCATTTCAATTGTTTCATCGAATGAGTCACTTTGGCATTGCAAACGGTCCAAAAAAACTTTGTCTCGCATTTATTACTTAAAAAAATATCCCGTTTCCTATCTATTTCATTTCATACAATCGCGTGCTCAAAATGACATTTTTCTAGGTTTTATTCGCAGTAGTCATTAACTTATTTTTTAAAAATCAGAGCTTTTGTAAATGCAATGGCTACGCGTTGTTAAAAGCTGATTTTTTTTTTAGATGCTCGTGCAGGTAATAAATTTTTTATTTTTCACCTACGGATTTTTGTTTTTGCCAAAAACCTCATCCCAAAAATAACATAATGTTCCGACATGATAATATACTATCGTTTTAGAATCTGGCTTTAATACTGACTCTTAACTGTTCTTGCATTAGAGAAACATTAAATAACAGATGTATGTTTATTAGCTAAAGGCAATATAATAATATTATAAAAAGTACGTTTCGTCACAATTATATCGAAATGCTATATGTCGACTTCGACAAAATATTGTAATGATACAAAGCGCCCGTATAGATTAGTTAAAACATCTCTCAGATATTATTTATGCTATATAATTGTATATTTTCAAAAAAACGTTTTAAATATTAATGATTCCATTATGTAGTTGCAAAAAAATGCTTTATATTACTAATAATGACAATTGTAACATCAAAATTTCAAATATTTTACTTTTTGTGTTTTTTTTATAAGACATTTTGATACATGATATATATTTGATATCTAAGAAGCATAAAGATCTCGAAAGAAAAATAATAATTTGATTGCTTTTCTTTGGTAATAAACAAGAGCTTTAGGTGTATAGAACGTTTGAGATCATTTCATGTAATTATAAGTATTAATTTTATTTTTAAAAATAAAAATTGCTGACAACATTAACAATATTCGGTAGAACTTCAAAGTTTGACGAAAATTTGCTTAACTAATGTCAAATCTAAATTCAAATCTTAATTTTTAAAAAAGAATGTTGATCATTTGTCCTAAATTTGCTGGTAAGCAAATAATTCTTTCTTTCATACATGCAAAGAACATAAAAGCCTAGTCATAAGTGAATGAATCAGGCAGTCCTTGTGGACTGGGATATATTAGCAGAAGCTTTGATTCAACAGCCTTTTAAAAATTATCTTAATTTTACACATTTTTCTACGAAATTATAAATTTTTTAAGTGTTTGATTCTGATATAAGGAAAGAAAATTTAATATCTATTTTTAAAAAACATGTGTTCCTTCTATGTTACAAAAGTAGTATTGGATTAGATTAACTTAAGTGAATTAGCAAATTATTTTCAAAACTAAATTTTCGCACGAAATAACAAAACTTGTCATGCATCTTGTTGAAATAATCATTAAGTGAACTTCTTTTTTTTTTGTCATACAATAAAAAAACGCCATTAACCATTATTTATATACTCTCTTAGATAAATTCTAAACAAGCTAAACTACACTTTTTCCGATCTTCAATTTAAAAATTGTTTTGCCTATTTTTTTTAAAAAAAATCCTTAATTTTCTGTTTTATGTATTCTTTTTACAATCTAGACAGAGAGTATTCCTGCATTTAATAACACTGATGTGGCTCTTTTAGAGAGATGTTGACGACTTGACGAGTTTCAATGCATAATGCCAGGAGAGAATTTTGGCACTGGAACAAAACTTTTAATGCGAAGGGGGAAAAGATCGTTTGCATTGTATGAAATGCTCGCTTGACTTTTCAGAAAGGATTAAGATAATCAAACTGATTGTGTGAAATCTCACTGCGTTTAATTCTTTTACAGCTGCATAAATTGGACACATAAATCAGCGTTTATACAAGGACTAACATAATCATCGAACAAAATTATTACCCGAATGCTGCACATGTGCTGCTTATGTGGCTTTTCACTGACATTTTTTCACACTGAGCACAGTTTTAAATCAAGCTATTTTTAAAATCAAATAAATTTTCTTTAAATTCATGAAACCTCCGATTTGTACATTATTTATGTTCTCAAAAAATTAGGTATGAATAAAAATTTTGAAACCTTAATTAACATTTCATTTTGGAAAAAATAAAAAATAGAATTCAAAACTTTTAATTTCATAAATCAATATTTTTATTCATGTACATTTAAATTACTTAATAAGTAAATTTTTAAAAAAATATATATAGGATATATTTAAGGAATCACTGTAAAACAGGATTATAATTTTAAGTTGGAAAATGGATTTGTAAGGGGATATTTATTAATCCAAGTATTTGTCTGCATTTATCAACAAAATTAAATTCACTAAATTAAAGAAATTTTTTAAAAATGTTTTTATTCTGTTTCCTTTTAATTGATTAATAAAAAAAAGGGTATTTTCCATTACCAGAGCGCAAGCGAAAAATTGTCAAATAAATTTAGCGGAATTCCACATTATTTGGCGATTTTTTTGCTTTAAAATTTTTTGTAAGAAATTTGACGGAATTCTAGATTATTTGGCGACTTTTCACTTGCGCCTGGCTGACGGAAAAGTACTAAATCAAGCTTATCATTTTTTGGAAATAAGTTTATTGTGAATCTTAAAAATTTCTTCTAATTTTTATTGCTATTATTATTGACTCTAGATAAGTAGAAACTGCTTAGTGAAATGAGTGGAATAAAAGATATTCTAAGTTTCTTTTAAAAATAATTTAAGTACCATTTTCGTTCTAAGAATCCTAAATCTTTTAAAAAGTAAAAATTTATTAAATCAGAAATGAATGAATTCTTTTTTATTTCATGTTGACTGATTTTCATGCAATCGTCACTTTTGTTCAAAGTGTAATAAGCTTAGTGCTGAACTCCTTTCCTAAACTTCTATACTGTTTATCTTCAGATGTTCAGAAAAGAGATAAAGATTCTATCTAGACAAAAAAAATAAAAGTCTTTTCCCTTATATTGAGAGTCTAAATAATGATAACTAGAGCTGTGGACAATTTGGAAAACAGGGATTAAATAAATTTAAGTAAATTTAAGAGTAAATCATGCACAGCAAATAAACAAATTCTGATTAATATCTAGAATCTATAGCGACATATTAACCCTTTGCAGTACGATGTCGAGAGTGACTCGATTGTGCATCATTTTGACGTTTTATTTATTTATTTATTTTTCAAATTTAATTGTTAAAAACGCCTACATAAAGGTTAAGAGATGTTGAATTAATTTTTCAGAGAAATTCGACTCAAAAGAGTTATGTATATTTAATTTTCTTAGCAATAAACAAATCATTATTTGTCGGAATGCAAAGGGTTAAATTTATTGACATTATGTAATAATAGTATTTAGCAATATGACAGCAGAAACAGTTATTGTATATAAGTGATGTGCATAAATAAATTGTTTATACAAATTTGACCTACAATATTTTCATTAAACAACATTTTTCTTCCCTTTTGAAATATTTAGAGCAAATCCCTTGTTATTTTTTTCCCCAGGATCAAGCGTTGCAGATCGTCCAAAACGTAGGGAGTGCATTTTCGGACCTCTCGTTGCAGGAACTCGATCAAGCGGGCTTCTTTGACATTGACAATTCGGCTGCAGAAATTGAAGATAAACAAGCGGAGGCTTTGATTAATGGTGAGTTTCCTTTAATATTCTTCCTTCACCCTCACCTTAGCCTTCCCGAAATATGAATGGCGTCGCCGGTTGGTCATGGATATCACCGAGAGGCGTCTTCCCGTGGATTCTTTAACTTGCTCGGCGAAAGGAACATCCATTATTCATTTTTATTAATGTCGGGATGCCTCTTTCCCTGGGCCTGATGAATGGAACTTCCAGCCAAGTTAGTAGGAGCATTCAGAACTGGATCCTCTGCAGCTACCTGCAGGAATTCTAAGAATTGTAGGGTAGAAACTGTTAAGTAGTGGTACTAGTGAACTCGAAGCTCCTATTTTGTATGCATTATTAACCCCTTAACCGGTTTGCTCGAACGCCGTGCGTGCATCGATTTATCGAATTTTTGATAGTTGTAAGCAAAAAGTAAATCTTTCATAACAATTATAATTCAATAGTAAAAGGACTTCGAATACGTAGATAAGCCAAGTATTCCATGGATTTCCATTTGAATCAAAATAAGAAAATATTCCCAAAATAGAAGGTACCATCTTATCAGATGGTAAGGAAAATAAACCGGTTAAGAGGTTAATTTTTCCTAACATATAGAAATTTAAGGTTTGATTTACATTTTACTTCATTAATAATTTTTGTATTATAATATTTGGAAATATTTTAACATGATAATGTTTGTTGCCGGCCATATGGTCTATAGCTGATGTCGCTATGACATGAAAAATCATGCAAAACGCTCGACAAATCAGATCATTTTGCCCTAAATCTGTTAAGTTTAACGCATATTTAATTTTATGTCACAGTATTCACTAAGAAAGGATTTTCGAACATTTTAATTGAAAATGAAGGGAAATATCAATGGTTTCCGGAATGTCTTAGGGTCATATTCGCGTACAAAAAGGCAAATTTAAAAGTTAAAATTCAAAAAAGGGTAACTTTTAAATTTGTCTTCTCAGAGATATAAACGTTTTTACGAAAAGGTTTTCTTTTATTTTGATAAATTTATATACATATATAAATATTTATACATATTTTGATAAATTTATATACAT